>JAIFTH010000782.1:0-16548 GCA_019968535.1 Fragariocoptes setiger | reverse complement strand
CATGTGACTGGTGCGACTTCAACCAAAACATCAGAGAGCAACGTGAATGCGGCAACACAGCGTTATAACACAAAAGACAAAAACATATATTCTTGCACTTGGCAAAAAATTAGGCGTGACTATTGTCATTTGGGTCGCTGGAATGAAGAATTATCATATTGCACTCGTGCACGACACGAATTTATAAAGAAAATCAAGCAATCAATAAAATAAACAAACATTTTTCGCTCGGACCATAAGAAAAAATGGAGTAGCTTGTACACTTACACTCTCACAGATGATAGACGAGTGCGTCAAATTCTCTCGAGTTTATCGAAATTTACTGTTTTGCGCATAATATTGTTATGCCGGTGCAGCCTTGGAGACAACTCGCACAAACAACGAATGGCAGTAAGAATCTGACTAAGGCAGTGAAGTTACATGATCATCGATGTCACTACATAGCAAGTGACACAGACAGAGCCATGAATCGTAAGATCTTGAGTAAGCCTAGAGTTTCGTCTGTAGCATGGGCTTTTCGGGATAGTTTTCGTAGACTCAAATAGTTTTCGCTTTTTACAGCGTACGCAAGTTGAGACTGGTAGCCCGATTGTAAATGCCGCACAAAATGCTCGGCTTTCGCTATCTGTACGTATTCGTTGAACCTCTTATGCTTTCGTGTGTTCTCTCTCTCTCTCATAGTGTGTTAATGTGCCGGGTCTCTCTAAAATTGGCCTCTCACATTTGCATGTGTCTCTAGTGCTCAACATTGACTGGCACATGTGACAAAAAGTAAGCTTGTTTCTAGCTAATGCGCCCACACTAATAGAACACACACGCACATACACACAGAGACAGTTTGCGATGCAGTTTGTTGTTTCGTTTCTAGCAAGATTGAGGTCGATGCCAACAGAACAGAGTAGAACAGAATTGGTTAGAACAAGCAAGCACATAGACAAACAGTGGCAAGATGTGTGCAACCAGCATTGAGACATTGGATAGTTTATTCAGCACCAACAAGAGTTGGCTATGGCGACAGGCGTATGGAAAGGGAGAGGAGCAAAAAATGTACTGAGCGGCAAAGGCTGGCCACGTTGGTTGCTTGTTGCGGGGGCTCCGAGTCGACGTCGACGACGACGACGACCATCAGTGACTCAGAATGCACAGTGCTCTATGCTCTCACCGCTTTCTTATATCGCTCGTATTGGATCTTGTCGTGACATGCAAATGCAGAAATGATCTTGAAATTATGTCTCAATGACAAGTCAAAAGATCCACAGCATCAACAGTAACAACAGAATTTATATAACGTCATCGACAGCAAGCAATAACTGTAAGCGATAGCACACAATAATGATAAAATAACAACAACGATCTTTGTATTTGTAATTGTGATGATAGTGAGCAATAGTATTATCAAACATGAAACTTGCTCAACTAGAACCCAATAAACCTATTGATCTCTGTGTGATATTTGAAACGATTGGGGCCGGAAAAAGACAGAGACAGTTTAATTATCATATCTAGATTAGGTATAAATTTCAAGCAACTTTTGCCAATCACTAGAACGACGACAATAACCTCGATTCAAACTCTTAAAGCTTCGAGCGAGCGAGCGAGCAAGCAAGCAGCATGAAAACATAAGACTACTATTGCAATAACTTTTGTGATCAATAAGGCGTTCATCAATGATATAACATTACAAATCGATCCATCCAATCCAATAGCAAGATATTGCACACAAGTTTATCGACTGAGTATTCAAACTTAGATTACAACTAGAAACAGAACAAGATAATGCCATCTGCGTGGGATCAGCTGGAGCAAATGCTCACGTGTCCAATATGCTTGGACAAGTTCAAGAATCCACGACTGTTGCCGTGCCAGCATACGTTCTGTGGTGACGCCTGCATGGAGGGCCTCATCGATTATGGTCGGCGCCAGATCAAGTGTCCCGAGTGCCGTGCCGAGCACCGAATTCCGTACCAGGGCGTGGCGTCGTTGCCGTCCAATGTGACTTTGATTCGATTCCTCGAGTTACATTCGCGTATAACAGGCGACGAACCGGAACCAGTACCAACGTTCATGGAAAAATGCTCAGTGTGCGGCGAAAAGATCGAGGGCGTGACACGGTGCGCGCATTGCGACAAAAAAGTGTGCCCCGAGTGCAAAGAGGCGCACGTGGACTTGTTGCGTCGCGAGATTGGCCGCGTCAATAGTCAAATAAAACGATGCGCTACGAAGATGGGTGAGTTCAAAGAGGCATTGGCGCGACACGAGAGCAAATTGGAGGCCAATTATCGATCGACACGGCAGGAGATCGAGCGCGCTTGTCGCCGATTGATTGACGATTTGACGGCGCGCGAACAGAAGCTCCTTGTCGAGTGTGATTCGTACGTCGACGCGGAACGGGCAACGCTGAAAAAGTTGGCCGCATCATTGGACAGCGAGTTGGCTACCATCGAATCGAACGTTCAGTTGGCCGACGAGCATTTAGCGTCCACTAATAGCAGCGGCAGCAGCTCGAGCAGTGGTGCTGGTGGTGGCGGCCCTGCAGTAACAGGTGCCACCTGGAGCGACAAAGAACTCGTCGATGCCAAAGAGATTTACGTTCATACGCTGGAGTTTGTGCGTCTATTCGAGCCTGAGTTGGGAGATTTCACGCGCAAGATTCGCTTCGTACAGGTGCCCGATTTTGAGACAATGCGTCGCAAGTTGGCCGAAGTGGGCGAGCTGAAGTTGGCCGAGCCTGCGTCGGTGCTGTTGGCCGCATCGTTGGCCGAGTTGTCGCACTCGAGTGGCAACAGCGGTCAGGTGGGCGCCCACTTGACAACGTCTGCGTCAAGCTACGCTCTATCGGGCGGCCTGATGCACAGCTCATCGAACTCTAGCATGGCACGTGGTGGGGGCGGGGCCGGGGCCGGAGGTGGTGGGCACGACAACGCCGGAAGCGGATTTTCGGCCGCCTCGACGCTGGGCGTGCCCTCGAACGCGCTGATGCGCTCACAAAGCGACCACCGGTTGGCCGTACAATTCCAGCAACGACTCAAGGGGACTGCAGGTGCCGCCAATGCAGACAAGGACGATCTGAGATCGCGCTATGCGCCACCGCCTGCTACGGGCGTCGGCTCGTTGTCGTCGGCGGCAGCCAACAAGCGTGTCGACGATTTGACGCGCGATTGGCCCCGACCAGGCGATCGAGATACCGACGACTTCCTTGCAACGTCCGGCATCCACTTCCGTTCGGCGTTCATGCGCAAAAAGGGCGCTGGTATAAGCGACGACTACGGCGCTTTCGATCACTTGTCCAATGACCATCATCATCACTATGATGCGCATCACGATTCGACGTACGATTCGACACCGTCGCGCGCACACCATGTCCGTTTTCAAGCCGCCAATAATGCGGCCGAGCTGGACAGTGCGAGTGGTGCACCTGTGACCAGTGTATTCGACAGTGTGGAGGCCGAACGAGGACCATTGAGTGGTGTGATGCGTTTGGCCGATTCGCCGTATTTGATGCGTCGCTTGCACCAATTAGAGGCACGCGCCAAAGTGGACGCTAAAAGTAGCGTCTCGTCCACTGAGCAAAGTGCGTCCAGATTGACGGGCAATCGTTCGTCCCGCGCTGCCACTAACATTGGGACACATGCGGCGTACGGACACACGCGTCAAATGAGCGAAGACGAGATCGAGAAACAAAAGAAAGCCAATAAAGCGGCCGAGGCTGCAGTTCAGTTACCCGTCATCAGTCCAGCCTCTGTCGTGTCGGCCTCAAATGCAGATGACACGACAAATGCAGGTTCGTTGGGCGCCACTGATGCAAATGCGCCCACAGATCGCGGATCATCGACAGCAACGCCACGCGCGGCACGACGTGGCGTGGGCCGATTGAGACGACAACAATCGTCGACAGCCGACGAAACGACAACAGCCGACGTCACAGAATCGAGTGTCACCGATGCACCGGCAAGCACGACAACATTGACAGGCAAACGACGTGGCTTGCGGTCGCAATTGTCGCGCAGCGATTCGCTGAGTGGTAGCAACCCGACCACTGATGTTGCAGGTACAGCTAATGATGTTGCGATTAATGATTCACCGGCAGCTCGTCAGCGTCGTCGAATCCAACAACAGCAACAACAACAAGCGTCCTCTTCTTCGACAACGTCTCATCGAGCGAGAGATAATAAAAATCACAGTGATCTAGATATTGCGAGCCCTTTAACAAGCACACGAACAACATTGAGTGAATATGCACGCACCAATCTGACAAGTGACAATGCAGACACACAAAACGATTCACCAGATGTGCCAGCAACAGCAACAACGACAACTGCGGTCTCAAAAAACGTGCCTCTCGGTAGTGCGACGCGCACAACTCGCGCTACCGACCAATCTGCCAGCACCAGTGACACTGACGACGACACTGATGATGACGACGACGATGACACCGACGACGATCACAACAGCAAAACTAATCAGCAACAAATTAATACAGCAATCAAAACAAACGATGGTGCTGCAGGAAACAATGTGCGCGAACAACGACGTCACAACTTGTCGAGAGAACGAGATTCGGATGATGACGACGATCTGTCCGAGAGTTCAGACGGCGACGACTTGGCGAGCTCAGCCACGCGAGCAACCAAAGCAACGCCGTTTGAGCGAACACGCCAATCACCTGTCACGGCGTCGTCTTACACGCCGAGTGTCGCTTCTACGAAGCGAACAACAGATAGCGGCACTCATTCGCGCGCCAATCAATACTCACGTCGCAATTACGGCACCGAGTCGAGCATTGAGCAAGAGAGCAGTGGCAGTGCGCGGCGCACATCACGTGAACTATTACCGAGTGCGGTGAGCTTGTTGCTCGATCGAAGCGCCCAAATTCGTCGCGACAGCTTGGAGGCACGCCAGCGCACCGACAGTCCCGTGCGTGCGTCACCCCTAGTCGGCAACGATTCCACCAGCAACGATACGAACAGCACCACCACCAACAACAACAACAGCGGCAATACGAAATCATCGTACAGCGCACGTGGACAGCGTGCATTGTCGTCGTACCAGCGCTCGCAGTCACAAACGACCACTGACACTGACGACCAATCAGCCAATCAATCGATGGACAACGACACGTCGACGGTAACGAGTCGAGCATTGCGTCGTCCGTCCGCCTACACTAGTGGCTCGACCTCTTACCTTGGCAGCGAGCGATCTTCGGCGGCTGACCGTTACGCCAGTGCCAGATCGTCGGCACGCAAAGATTCTAACGATTACAGTGGCACAAGTGAGCGAGATAACTCCGCCTACACATCGAGCCATCGATTGTCAATATCAGACGATAATAGTCGCTCGTCAACCATCAAAAGTTCTACTCCGTATCAGAGTCGCTTCCTGGCCCGCAGCCGTACGGCGGCCTCGTTGGCCACCTCTAGCGGGAGCGGCGCCAGCGGCAGCACCGGAAACTCACTACGGGGCAGCGCCAACGGTGCCACTGGCTCACAAGATTCAGACGACCGCGTGAGCAACACCAGTGACACGCCCACCAACGATCTTTCGTCCACCACATCCACGAGCACGTCGCGTCCGTCGTACTTGAGCAGTCGCGATCGATTCATGCGCGATAGCACCGGCTCGGCCTCTCAAAGTGGCTCGTCCACGCCTACCAGCTCCGCCTACCAAAGTGCCCGTTCCATGATAGGCGCGGGCGTCAACTCAGGTTAGTATCGGCTATTCGACATGTCCCAATTCGTTCGTGACAATCTAAACCTCACAACCAATGCTAATTGAACAACGAATCTCTTGTACATTTCGACAAATATTCAATAACATCCATTCATAGCTATCAATACGTCCACAAGCCGCGACAATGACGACATGAGCGCATTCGAAGGTAAATATTCGTTTTTTTGATCATTATTATTATTACTATTATTAGTTTAGTGTTGGTTTATTTAATTCGCACGTATCGATGTTAAATGCACGCACAATTATCACACAAAAGCCCAGCTCTTAACACTGCAAGAACTGTAATTAGAGATCATTATTTTATGAACAGACAAAAAAACGTTGCACAGCTCGGCTAAAACTATGAAAATGCAAAAAAAACTAAGCTCTTACTTGTATGAGTCAATTCAATTCAACTTGCACGCAAATTTCAATAACCATACCAAACTCAAGTGACTGCTCATCGAACTCACCATCAATTTTCGTTGTCGTTATTGTTGCTGTTTTTGTCACTCAACAAACAATCCAAAATTATGATTGATATTTTGTGGTACATCCTGTATTATGCGGCACAAACACATCCTGCTCTGTCCCCTCCGCACAATCCTCATGTCTTTTTCGTTGCTTGCACGACATATACACAATTTGTCTGTGTCTGTGTGTGGTTACATCTACATCTTATGTATCGAATCTGTATCAAATTTCTACTGTAATGTTACCTATCATACAGCACCGTCCAATTCAAGAGTGATATCATCGCAGCAAGCAACAAGTCGAATTCCGGGCCCTCAATACAATCCACCGAGCCGTTACATGAGGGCATTCTCGAATTTTACAGGTGCATTGTTATCTTCGCCATCGTCAATGTTTTCATCATCATCGTCGACATCATCCTCTTTACGTCCTTCGTCGACGACAGGTGATCGCAATCATTCATCATCACGATCGAGTCCGCCAACGACGACGTCGACAACAACCGCCGCATCTCAAGATTGGCGTCGTAAGTTGTCCGATCGCGATAACAATGATAGACGAGACAAACTCACCACTGACGTTACACAGAGCAAGAGTTCCAAGACTGACTCGCCAAGCAGTCCAGCGTCGCCTACAACCACCACTTCCGATCGAATATCAATGTTGAGCAGATTTCGGCGACGCCTTTGAGACTAACGATAGCATCGACGATTCAAAATATATATTAGTCGACATATTAGTGTGCGTGCGTGCGTGCATTTACGATATTCAACATTTGATTTGAACCATGATTCAGACACCACGACCATGATTACTCAGTACTAAGTCTCCTGATCACATTCTCCTCATGCCCTTCCCACAACGAACACACACACACACGCACACTCTGATATGCTACACGTGTACGTAGGAATGAAAACACACTCGCAATATTTGCGTAACAAATTTCAGGCTAGCCGCCGACAGTCGGCCTCAACATCGAGCGCCTCAAACTCGTCGCTTGTGCTGAGGAGTCGCAGCACGGCGGCCGTGTTCGGCGCTCAATCGACGGCGCTTTCGTCACGAACTCGTGATCAATCCATCTATGACAGTGGCCAATCGGATCAATCGATCGGTGACGACGACCCATTGGCAGCAGCAACAGCCAATGAGCAAGTGTCGCGCCAAACATCGCTCGATTACTCGGACTCGTTGCCCGATACTGCGCACGTGTATTTGTCGAAACGACGCATGACACTCAAGTTGGGCTCGCGCGGTAGCGAGCCAGGCAACTTTACGTGGCCGCGCGGTGTGGCGGTCACGCCCACCGACAATCGCATCGTCGTGGCCGACTCGAGCAATCATCGAGTGCAAACGTTCAGTGCAACAGGTCGTTTCATCAGCGAATTCGGCACGTACGGCTCGGCGGCGGCCCAATTCGACTGCTTGGCCGGTGTGGCAATCAATCGGCAGCAGCAGTACATTGTGAGCGATCGCTACAACCACCGGATACAGATATTCGACCAAACAGGGCGCTTTATGCGCGCGTTCGGCTCCACTGGCCGATCCGACGCCAAGTTCAATTTGCCGTGGGGAGTGGCGTGCGATTCGCACGGCCTCATTTACGTGTGTGACAAAGAGAATCATCGTGTTCAAGGTGAGCTTCGAATCCTTTAGTTCAATGGCTGATGCACACACACACTCTTTCATATCAAAATCAAATTCTACTAACGAATTTCTTTGTTTATATTTATTCTCAAATCTTCTCATTCTCTATTCTTTGCTCTATGCTACTCGCTATTCAATGATAGTGCTCGACACTTCCGGCAATTACGTGAATCAGTTCGGTTCGTGCGGCACACGTGCCGGCCAATTGCAACATCCGCATTATATTTGTGTGGGCAACGGGCGTGTGGTTGTCACTGACACCAACAATCATCGGGTGCAAATATTCGACACTTCGAGTGGGCGCCTCATCACAATGTTCGGCACCGAGGGTTCGGCCAACGGGCAGTTCAAGTTTCCGCGCGGCGTTGCCATGGACGATCAAGGCTATATCATCGTCGGTGATTCTGGAAACAATCGACTGCAGATTTTTACCAACGAGGGCGTGTTTGTCAAGGCACTCGGCACGTGGGGTAGCGCCGACGGCGAGTTCAAGGGTATCGAGGGCGTGGCTGTCAATTCACACTATCAAGTACTCGTGTGCGATCGCGAAAATCATCGCATTCAAGTGTTTTAATGCTGACTTTGAGCACAAAAAAGCCACTTGTGAGGCCACTTGTGTCTAACGAACAAAGAATAAACTTTTGCCCCCACGTCGACACATGCACACACAAAAATATCAGTAAAATCCGTTTCGTTTATGTTATGTTGCTGTTTATTTTATTAGTCAACAACTTACAACTGTGTTGATAACAATCAACTCTTCACTAACCCAATCAATTATATGTCACCATCACCCACTCATCCTCTTGACGACAAAAAACACTTATGCTATTGTATTATTTTTAATAACTCTTTATGTCGACTGTCAGTTTTCAACTGTGTGTGTTCCCCAGTGAAACAATTATCGGCAATTCCATTGGCATTCATGATTTTCTGTTATTATCTTACTCTGAATCATAATTGAAATCAATATACACACACGGCACACAGTTCAGGTGTGATTGACTCATGATTGCAAAAGAAAAATAATAATTCTAATTGAATGTCAGAGCACATACACACGAACTTACACATTCAAGTTACGTGAGGTCGCACATGTTGCAGGTGAGTGACGTCTGTCTGACACTTTTGTTCATTGATTTGCTTCATTTTATTTTATTGATTGTGGAATCATAATTTTTTCACTGTGTAAGGTGATTCTCTGTATTTACACGCCACGTTAGTGTGGAGTGAAATAAAGTCACTAGTTGGTGCATTACAATTTGTTAATCTCATTGTCTAATCTCACCGATTCATCTCCCTCCGATAGATTCGATAAAATTCTGACACTCGAATGATCGTGTGGTCAAATATTCGAATGTCAGGATTCCAACATCGATTAACATTGGATTTGATTTGAATGACACGTAGAGAAAAAGCACCGCTCGACCTTTTCGCTAGAATCATCCTCGTTGAATTGTTTTCATGATTGCAGTTATTATTTGCACTCTTATTTTGTTGAAGCCACGTGGATAAACTTATTAGAGTAAAGTGAATTTTTCATCAAAACTTACCAATGGTAGACAATTATTGCAATCATGGCTAAATTGATTAGAATCAAAACATATGATAGAAATGAGCTGGGGACATCGTCGGCTTCGTTGAATGGACTGGACGAAAACAATAATTCAAGAAGAACGTTCACACATGGCGGCGGCCATTCCGCAACTACAAAACGAAAAAATCAACAAATCAAATCGTACGATATTTGTGGCGATGCTCATCAAAATGGTGTTGTTCTGAAAAAGAACCAAGCCAGTCACTTGATGAATGGCAACTCTGCTGGATTCGGATCGTCGCACTTTTCTCAACATAACAACACATCAACAATGAGCAACGACAAAGCGCCGAGCGGTAGGGTACGATTTGCAGTGGCAATATTGGCGTTAATTGGTGTGATGCTTTGTCAATCTTCACGAATGATCTTGAACGTTTCAATCGTGTCGATGGTGAGAGAATTACCACAACTCTCGATCGATGATGCCAATTATATGCCGAATTCATGCCGAGCACCGATCTCTTTAGCTGACAGTGGATTTGAATCATTCACAACCACAACTGGTACTCTACCACATAGCTCGAACGAGTACACAACATCAATTTCACCACTAGAAAGTTGGTTAACAACGACATCAAGTCCAATTGAAAGCACTACTCAATATATTGCCAATGAATTTAATTCGCAAGATGCTACAACTCACACAGAATTAGAGCATCTCGAAACAACAGATTACGCAACACGTGCCACATTAGAACCAACAATGACAACAACTATAGCAACAATCGAGGCAATAATTGATGTTTCAGCAAATACAGAATCTGCGACTGTTGACTCTACAACTACAGAAGCAAGCAGTGTAACAGCAGTCCGATACGAATCTGATTTGGACAATTCGCAGCAGTTCAAAAATCAGCATCAGCAGTCGATAGAGACGACAACTCGAAATATTGAGGATCAATCTCTGAATCTTGATGAAAATCAACAACATCCGGAAGATCATGTTGAATCACCGAGCAAAGACACGAACAAGCAGCATGAACATATTGCGAATGGTGATGAAAACAATACACTGGGATTCGTAACTCAAGAATCTGCTATCACTGAGAACTACGGTAGCAACAATAGTCACGAGACAAAAGTGGACGATTACAATGAATCAGATAATCATGAATCTAGTGAATTCGACACTAAACGAGAGACCACAACAACTGCACATGAGACAATTGAGACAGATCAACCACAACTAGATGGTGAGTCGAATGTTGATCTAGAGGATAAAAACATGTCGAGTGACGACGTTAAAGAAGTTACGCAAGAAAGTTTACCCGACGAAAGCAGACAGATTAATGATAATGATAGCTACGACTCAAGTGAAAAACAAATCGATATTAGTTTACAACAATCAGATATCAAAGATTCTCTCAACACTGGACCAACCAATAATAATATTGCTGATGAGTCAACTGAAGCTGGTGTACCTAAAGTTGCAACCGATATTTCTGATAATCGATCACAAGACAACAGTAAAACAACCGAGTTTCCTCAAAACCAACAGGATCAGTCTGACGGTACTAATGATAACAGTGATGCTGATGTTGCAGTGACAGCAGACGGCAGTTTCAATCATGAGTTCGGTGATTCCACTTCCAATAGCAATATCAATTCTAATTCGAATTTCAATGAAGAAAACCAGATGGATTCCAATATAGAGCTCTCGAATGATGACTTGACATCTAAGTACGTTCCAACAACTTTACATCATGATTATCAAAAGAATGATGAGTTAGAAGTTGATAGCAGCGACGAAAACCATGACCAATCAGTCACAACAAATAGAATATTGATCGATGATCAAGTGACCGGTGGTAGTGAACTAAATGATGAGGCCACACATCCAAGCATAAGCTTGGATAAGGCAGCTCGAAGAGACGATGTTAATAACGTGAGACGTAAACGAAGTATCGAGATTGTCGCCAACACTACATTGAATGGTGAGAATGAAAATGAGAATAATAATCAGCAACAACATATCACCGATGATCAATTGGCGGCGACAATCGGCGAGCAATTACGAATGGACTGGAGTGTTAGCGAACAAAGCACTTTATTGGGCGCCTTCTATTACGGATATGCGCCCACGATGGTGCTGGGTGGCCGGTTGGCCGAGACGCACGGCGCCAAGTGGGTGATTGGAAGCGGTGTTTTTAGCACGGCATTGATTTGTTTGGCCACGCCGTGGATGGCGCGCACCAGCTACGCGCTCACCTTTGCGTCACGCGTCGTGCTGGGCATTGCACAATCGGGCGTGGTGCCTGGCACGTACGCCCTGTTCTCGCAATGGCTAACGCCCACCGAGACAGGCATATTCGCGCCCATATTGAAAGTGTCGCTAGCTCTAGGTTGCCTGGTTGGCGCCGGCTTGCCCAGTGTCTTCATTGGTCCAAATCGTTTTATCAGCACGTACGCCACTGATTGGCCGCACGTGTTCTACTCGTGTGGCGGCGTGTGCGCTCTGTTTACCATCGTGTGGTTGTTCGTGGCGTCGTCGCGTCCCATCGAGAACATTTGGATCACCTTCGACGAGCTCAAATGGATTGGGCGCAAGAAGTCTGGCCTCACTCATGATCTCAGGATGGCCGAGCTCGGCCAGAGCAGCCAGAAAAAATGCAACAATCAATCAGTCGATAAAGACGAATATATCACGAATGCCACCATGGCAAAAAAGAAAGAGTCAACACCTTGGTTGACCATACTGACTAGTCCCACAGTGTTGGTGCTGTTCCTCGTGAAAATCACTTATAATTGTGGCTTGGACTTTTTCGTCATTATGCTGCCGACGTACTTAACGCAGGTGCACGGTGCTTCAGTACAACTCATCACGCGTGTCACTATGTGGCCATTCATTTTGCAGGGCTTATTTATCACGCCCGTCGGTTGGTTGGCCCAATCAATGATCAAGTGCCGATCGTGCGGTCTGAGCAAGACGAAAATACGCAAACTATTCCAGGGTACGGCCAATTTTGGCATTGCCCTCGCCTATCTGATCATCACATTCGATTCGTGCAATTTGCTGCTCATTGAAATCATGATCAATTGTGTGGCACTACTCTCAATGTTAGGCGCCGGTGGAGAAATTATGGTTCCCTTCGATTTAAGCACCAAGTATCCAGCCACCATTATGGCCATTGTGCACTCGGCGTCGACACTGTCTGGTGCTATTGTCACTAGCGTTGTGCCGCTCGTTGTGGGAGACGATCCCACGTCCAAGTATCGCTGGAGCACAGTGTTGTGGCTCACGACAACAGTTTGTGCCGCCGGTGGATTGGCGTTCGTGCTGGTGGCCAAGGCTAAACCTATTGACTTCGACAGCAAACGATCAAAGAACAAATCGATTCAAAGCACCAGTGCACCATCGATTGGCCAATTGCATCATCGAGGTTGAACTATGAGCTTGCAACACTCACGAAGATTACGAGCGCAGATCATAATTTCATCGGTTACTTATTATTATTTATATTTATTATTCTGATTATAGTGTTCGATTTACATGTACAACTCTTTTACCCCATAATTTTTTTGATAGCTTTTTAATCGACTAAGCTCGAATATTACTTGTACTATTTGGTGGGTGTAGTGCTAGACTTTCTCTGCAGACATTCTACGTGGTCGATATTCGACAGTGGGCACTTTAATTTTAGCCTTCGACGACAAATGATTCGATTGTTGTAGAAGTTTCGCTGAATTTTTGCCTCGAGTTTCTCCTGATTTTGCATTATTTGCTCCAGACTTTTCCACTCGTTCGTCATTGAGTCCCGCTGGCGGATTCCATTGACCGCCGCTCGCAATTCGATTGTTCAATTTGCTCATCCGATTTCGATTAGTGTTTGTTTTGCCGTGCGATCGTTCAGACGGTTGCGTTGACTGCTTGAGCAGTTCCGATTTGCTCAATTGCTCGGGCACTGGCAATTGTGCTAATTCGGCTCGAATTTGATCGGCATTCTTTTTGTCATTCTCTTCTTTTTCTTTTTTGCGCTCCTCTTCCCCTATTTTCTCGTCTTCATTCAACTTCACCTCCTCCTTCTCCTCTTCTTTTAATTTCTCTTCTTCGTTCTCTTTGTTCTCTTCTTTCACCTTCTCCTCTTCCTTCTGCTTGAACTCTGCTGGAGCTTCTGTTTGTGCTGTTATTTCGGTGGGCTTGTCAGGGTTGGACTCTGCCCTCTTTTTCGGCGACGCCCCCATTTTCATTAACGGCTCATTATTGTCAACTTTCAACTTGAACTTATGCTTTGGAGGTGTTGAAACAGGACCTTTATTGTTCGTTGGTTCTTTCAAAGTTTCAGCGACTTCAGGTGGAGGGGCGTCATCTTGCTGTCGGGGTCGCTTTGCATGATGACGCGTTGGATGCTGGTAATCATCTGGCTTGGTAACATGGTTTACCTTGCCAGGTTCCTTCAGGTCACAATTGTCGGTCAATTTTGATTGAAATTTGTCGTCGACATGAGGTTCGTCTCTTGGTGTGGCCAGAGGCTCGCCTTGATGCTCATGTTGTGGTTGGTGGTGGTGTTGGTGTTGGTATTGAAGTTGCCCAGGCTCTGGGCGATGTTCATGTTCCGGCTGATGTTGGTGTGTAGGATCAACTGATTGCTGTCGTCCTGGATGAGTGTCAGGTTGATACTTAGACTCAGGTCGGTGTTGTTTCTTGAGATGCTCATGCTCTGGCTGGTCTGGCTCCGCTTCAAGCTGATGATTTTCTGGAGTCGATGGTGAGTCGTTGAGTGGAACTTCTGGTTGAGTCGATTCCTTTTTGTCGGCGTGAACTGGAGAGACGTGATCTACAGTAGGTAATTGTTGACTGTCGTGAGGCCCTTTAATCTTAGTGCTGTCATCTGACCACTCATGCAATATTGGTTTGTCATTTTCAGCATTCAGATCATTGAATATGTTGTTGAGCTCTTTTAGTTGTCTCAGTTCATCTCCTGGTTGCATCTCAGGTGCTCGAGGGTGTTCGTTGTGCTCAGGTTTGCGCTCATCTTCAGGATGTGCTTCAGCGCTGACCGGATGTTCAGCCCCACTCCCTGTTGGTTTCTCAGTATGAGCAGATTCCTCGCCAGGCTTTGAGTTAAAACTATCGTTGGGTTCACTAAGGGGTTCATCAGAAGTCGGATCAATTGGTGATGCGTCTTTGTTGCCATGATTATCAACTAGGTTACCAATGGGTTCTCTATCATGCTCCTCTCTTCGATCAGGCTCGGCATGTTCGGCGAAGTCATGCGGCTTCGGTGAATTGTCTTGTGAGCTAACATCTTGCGGAACCGCAGCACCATTTTCTTGAAAATGGCGGATGTTCATGCTTCCGGGCCCCATTGGGTTAGGCTCAGACGGAGCTTCAGCCAGAGCATCGTGCTCTGATAAGTCCGTCACCAAAGGATTTTCTTGTGGAAGCGAAGAGTCATCATAAGGTAAATTAGTTTCGTCCTTTATTTGAGCATCCTCAGGTTTCGAGTTCACTTGGGCATCCTTCGCATCAATTGGCGCCACTCCTGGCTCATTCACGGAGTCATCATGACTAACACCAGATGGTGGTATTTCTGTGTCATGAATGACCTCTGCTGCATCGTTGTTGTTGTCGTTGTTTTTCCCTTCATGTGCATCATCTGTTGCACCATCGTGAGCGAGCTCGTCCGCTTGATGTCCATCTGGTAAAACGTTTCTCTTATCTATAGGTCCTGACTCCTCACCAGGAGCAGTAGAGGAATCATCGAAAGACGGTGTCGCGGTGCCGTCTTGCTCACCTGGCGCTTCAGCGACAATGCTTCGCACGAGACTTTGCTTGGGTACAACATTTTGCTGATTAGCGAAGGGGTCATTTGGTAGCTCTGTTCCGCTTTCAGTAGGCTCTTCAAAGGGTCTAGCGTCGTTAATATCCTTGGTAACATCTTGGTGCGGGCCGTCAGGCAATTGTTTGTCAACCTCGTCTGACACGTCTGGCTCATTGTTTGCGGCCACTTCGTGTGGTACTTCTTGTGGAACGTCATTTTGATCAGACAAAGCGTTCGCAGGTCGATTTTCATCCATTTGTTGGTTGCGATCCTCTATAGCTGGTGTATCACCCGCTGGTACCTCAACGGGTTGAACGGGCTCAGTCTGAGGCTCTTGATGACTGGTGTCGTTTGGCTCCTCGGTCGCTCCGTTCGGTTCTGAGTCAAGAGGGTGCTCGGGTGGAATTTTTTCTGGGTTAACAGGTGATCGATCTGTTGATGTTGATTCCTGAGGCTTATCACTCGTTGTTGTTGACGGTTTCTCGGGATGTTCAGCATTGTCAAGAGGGTCTTCGGGTATATTGTCATTCGCAATATCGGTTGGCTCCACTATGCTGGGAAGTGGCGAATCTGATTGGTCTTCGTTCAAATCATTTGAAGTCACTGGACTTGGATCTGTGGATTCGGGATCTTGTTGGCCATGGGAGAATTCATCCGCTATCGGACGCCTATCGTTGGGAACATCATTCTCATTGCTCGGTAATTCGTGGCTATTTTCTGCAGGCTCACTATTGCTTGCATTATCATTAATGTCGCCGTGTTGCCCATCTGGCAACATCTTTTCGTTTTCTTGTGGTTCGAGACGAAGTTCCTCTGACACTTCTTTGTTGCTGTCTTCTATACTGTTAGGATTATCTAGTTGATTTTCTACCTCTTGTTCAGTGTCTGATTCGAGCGGATGTTCCGGTTGCATGTCTCTTGCTCGATCACCAATTGGGTATTGTGAATCGTGACTATTTTCTGTGGGCTCATTCACTAGTTCAATGTTAGCTGGCATAGAGTCTTGCGCATTCTGGTCATTTCCATCAGGTAGAAACTTTTTCTTTTCAGACGGATTTACAGAGTCATTGGGTAATTCCATCGTTTCAGACGTTGGATCAGATGCACCGCTAGGATCCTGTTGATCTGTTGGCTCCTCATCCCCTGGAGACTCATTGTTATTATTTTCAGCGGGTTGTTCTTTGCTTGCATCATCAATACTTTCATCCTCCGGTAAAGACACACCATTTTCGGGAAATTCTTTAGCCACATTAACCCGCTCCTCAAGGTTCATTTCACCCGGCAATTCAGCGTTTTCTTCGATCGGCTCTTGATGACTGGTGTCGTTTGGCTCCTCGGTCGCTCCGTTCGGTTCTGAGT
>JAIFTH010000781.1:0-16557 GCA_019968535.1 Fragariocoptes setiger | reverse complement strand
AGGTGCACGAAGCGCCACCTGGCGAAGCGAATAGAACGAACACGATCATCACACCTGATACAGTTGTTCAACTTACGCGCCAGAGCTTTCGATCGGCGCATGTTGTGATGCGCGAAATGGCCAATGCTGAATCCCTAGCTCGACGCCCACCTTATTCATTTTGGGCCTGTCCTCATTTGGTGTTTATGTTGTTCTGCTGATGCATTCTACACCAATTATCTCGACAGAATATCAATTCTAAGCAATAACCAATATGTCAAATCAACACAGTCAGGAGGTTCAACTATTGTTGGCAGCCGAGAAAAAAGCCTCTGAAAAGGTGGCCGAAGCTCGCAAGCGCAAGGCACGCCGATTAAAACAAGCAAAAGAGGAGGCCACTGCCGAGATTGAACAATTCAAACGCGAACGCCAAGCTGCATTCCAAAAGTATGAGACCGAGCACATGGGATCTCGTGAAGATCTGGCCAAACGGATCGATATTGAGACGGCCGAGCGACTGCGTGCTATGGAAGAACGTATCAAGGCAGCAAAAGACAAAATTATCGAACGTCTCATCGAAGAGGTGGTCACCAATGTTGATCCTAAGCTCCACAAGAACCGAGAACCGATTTCGGTAACTTAAATCCATTTGCCATATCCATCTACTAGTCTTTATCCTAGAATGTTTATTCAAGAATCTATTACTACAGATCCACGCTTAGCATATGCTTTGTTCAATACTATGTACGCAGCATATAAATCCCTGCTTATCATCAATTAATACCATGAGTTTATTTGCTTCAATCATTCTACATCCTTTACAACCTTATTATCATTCTTTTTGAAAATTTCTTGGCAGTTATACATGTGTACCACTTGAGAGGAGCTTGTCGCATCTTCAGGCTTCTTGTCATCGCGGACACGAAGAAAACGGGGGAATCTCAAACTGATTCCTTTGTCCTTGTCCAAAACGTCATATGCAACTCGATAGACTGGCGAAAGGGTGAAGTCGGCACATTTGATCTCAATCACCTTAGCAGCATCCAGCCAAACATCTGGAAGATCCTTATTTCCGTACTCATAATATGGTTTCGGCTTATCGATTTGATGTTCTTTCATTAATTGAGTTAGCATAGCCAGGTCAGCATCTGTGAATCCCGTGCCTGTTTTACAAAGTGCTTGAAACTGTTCATTTTCATCGTCGTAACAACCGACCAAAAATCCACCATAGTTTCCAGTACGTTTACCCTGGCCCCAATAAGCGCCCATTACAACAACATCCAATGAGTCGGACATGCCTTTCACGTAATCCTTTTTGAGTTTTAGCCAATGCTGGGAACGTTTGGCAAGTTCATAGGTCGAATCTAGAGATTTTACCATCAAACCCTCGCATTGACCAACGAGCGATTCATCTAGGAAACTTTTGATATCATCGGCATTATCGACGTCTCGTGAGCTAGCAAACATAAATCGACCAGGAATTTCAACAAAACTGTCATGTAGAATCTTCCTACGCTCCATCAATGTTTCCTTTAAGAGTGATCTTTCATTAATATGAAGCAAATCAAAGGCAAATAGGCATACTTTCACCTTAATCTCATCATCTTCGGCAGACTTTCGTTTGCGAGTACTTAGAACTTGGAAAGGTAATATTCGTTTCTCTTCTGCATCCCAAGCGACACATTCACAATCTAGAATGAAAGCTTTCGTTTCAGGCTTCATGTAATCGCCTATCTCCTTAAGGACGTCAGGATACTTCTGAGCAGTATTTTCTTGGTTTCGACTGAATATGTACGTTTTACCTTCTTGTGTTCGGTGAATTTGAGCTCTCTCACCGTCATATTTGTATTCACAAGTGAATTTTTTCTCACCGAATGTCTCGAATAATTGCTCAATGGAAATAGCAGGCTGAGCCAACATGGGTTTCAATGGCACTGAAATGATCGATTGACAAAGATCCTCTAGATTTTCAGGCCCATGCTCCAATAAAGTTGCAATAACTTTATCATAATTTGGTAAGCAGTTGTATGCAGTTTTGATTGACGTTATAGCGTCCTCTAGACGCGCTTTAAACTTGTCATCTTCTTTGTCGACATTTTTTCCTTTGATGACATATGTCAGTGATACGACTGCTCGCGCTAGAGCTGTAAGCAGTGATTGCTCAGCTAGTCCGATTCTCAATTTACCTAGTAGAGATCTAGCAATGTAACGAGCCTCACAGTCTCTGCAAGAAACGAGCATAGATTGGATTTCTTGGACCTTCTTGTCACGAGTTGATTGTCCTGTTAATTTGGCGATGGTATGGAGCTTGTCGAATACGCCTCTAACCGTCAGGGGCGCAGGACGCATGAGGACTCCCTGATTAACACGACTTGTCTCAGAAACAAGCCCCAAATCTCCAATACGTATCAGCTCATTTTTAATATCTTGTGGACGCCTTCCAGTAGCTTGACTGATTGCCTTGATCAGTATAGACTCTCCCAGACCGAGCTCAATACCTTCGTAGGCAGGTGCTAGCTGATTTAGTATGAGGTATATACTCTTAGAAAGATCCTCGGGTGTTAAGCAAATGACAGATTGAAAATAGTTTGATAATATATCAATCATCTTGAGTCGAGAAGATTCATTTTCGATACTCTTGAGTGTACGGGCTAAGGCTAGGTATGGCACTCTATCGCGTGGCGCCCAGCACGCATCATTGAATGGATCGTACTTTTGAGGAGCAGGGTCGTAGTTTTTGGCTTCTTTTTTCGATTTTTGTCTGTCCGCAGGGTCAAATTCAATCCATAATTTGAGTGCCGGAGTTGTGGGTATGTTTCGAGGCTGTGTGACACGAGAAAACATTGCCGCGGCTGAATGATTAGGCTGGAAAGAGGCAATACTGACTACAGGATGGCGCTTGGAATGGAAGATTGTCCTAAGAGAATGATGAAAATGACGTATTGGATTGAGCGATAGTCGCATCGACATCTAAAATGAAAGATAGATTTCCCAAATCTGTGGAGGAATGGCGAAATCGTGCCGGTAGACGCGCTGACGGTCCAGCACGCACATGACGAAATATTACTACGTTAAAGTATATAAAATTGATATTTTGCTCTCAATGATAAGTTGGTAAAAAGTCTTCAAGCATCCCATTCTTGCTAACGTCCCCTGGAATTTCAACGGGTCGCATTCGCATTTTCAGATTCATTTTACTACACAACCATATACGGAAAAAGTATATTTGGCGTTTAACAAGCTGTAGCTCGTGTTAGTTCGCCAACCAATGAAAACAGAGTGTAAACTGATCCAATGAAAAACCTGCTATGGGTCATTTTCCCCATGCAAGTTAAATTAAGTCATGTATCGACAGCGTCAGTCGCCTGAGTTTGGCTTTAGTGAACTCAAATCAAAATGAAAAACCAACTTTCCTCTTGTAACTTATTCTGAACTTATTATCCTATTCTAGAACTTATTATGTGTGACTAAAGTTTTAGTGATGGAACATCGGAAGTCTCGAAGTTTGTTAGCACTCGAATCTGTAATTTTCGTACAAGTTATGATGAATATCAGACTTTTTTAGAGATAGACCTGCTTTAGGGGGGAGGGAAATTGATTCGATTGTGTAATCTAAGACGATGTTGTAGAATAATATATCTTGTGATGTGAGTTCAATCACCATTGGAACCACCATCGAGTGGCAAGGCGAGCAAATCAATTGAGAATGGAAAAGTTTCACTGTCAATATACTGCTTCTATTTTGCCATCAATATGGTTGATGCTTGCAAAATGACGAACATTAACTTTGAATCAAAGGAAAACAATTAATTAGTATGGATATTGACGTAAGTTAGAGTGCGTTCGCGCGATCGCCCTGACATGATGAACGACGATCTTCATTAGAACTGGACTCAGTCATTGATTACGAAAATTATGATTCATTTATGAAACAGGCGCTAGCTTGTCTAACTATATATCATAATGATATTGTATCGAGCAGAAAGTTAGCAGAATAAAAAGTAGTAGTCACACTGTTGCTAACGTCATTCGCTGCTCTAGCGCCGCATTGAATCAGCCAATAGCGAGGTACTCCGAGGTTACGTATGTCTAGTTCCTAGGTTCTTTGTTGTGTTGGGTCATGTGCTGGCGTTTTTGTTATATAAAAGCGCGGCTTGTCAACTTGTCGCCTCACACAAATACAACAACAACAAAGGTCACACGTTTCACTCGCGTCAAACAATTGCTTCTGATATACGCATGCACAGGCAATGATAATTTTTGAAACCTACTCAAAAAGTTTACTAAGAAAATATGGACTCTCACCTTGACCTTCAATCATTCATATGACATTTGTATTAATGACAGTTTAATTACATACAAGTTCAGCACTGAAGTCACACAGTTCACATGCCACTTGATCCGAAAATATCATCGTCACGTAACACTAGCAGGTATTCTAAGTACTTGAGACCTCTTATTCCGCGCACCGATAACAAGCCCAATAACAAGCACAAAACTGACAATAATAACTATTGCATGTTACTGAACTCGTGGCAAGGATCGTCGAGAAGATCAACGTCGCCACGACTGCTTGTTTTGTCGATTTCAAGTTAGCTGTGTACCATAGATAAGAAAGAACCAGTAATTGCAGCATGACTAAAGACGACCCGCAAGTGCAATCAAACGGAGTTTATCGAAAAAAGAACACTTTTGGATCAATCGATATTGACATCATATCGAAATGCAAATCTTCAATATCCCTCGAATTCACACAACCGTTTGACGATGCGAAAAACTTTGTCACAATCGAACAAATTGTCGGAGGTTTTGGTTGGTTCCAATTTGTTGTGCTGCTCTTCTCAGGTTTGCGCGAGTCTGTCGTGGGATATGATGCAGTGGTTGTCTCGACTATTACACAGCCCGAACAATCATTTTACTGTTCAGAGAGCCCAGCAATGCCCGATTGGAACTCTAACAATGAATCGGCTATAGAATTTTCTCAGTGTCACGTATTCGACTGGCACAATAGTCACGGGCGTCAGTGCAATGCATGGACTTATCCTGAAAGCCGCGACGCCAATCTTATCACCCATTGGGATTTGGTTTGCCACCGACAATGGTACGTTCCGTTCATGCAATCAACATATTTTTTAGGTCTCGTTGTTGGAAATCTATTTTTCGGTTATCTAGCCGATAAAATCGGTCGATGGCGAGCTTATTTGATTGGCCACATTTTGTCCCTTATCTTCGGCTATGCTTCCATATTTGCGCCCACCATTGAGCTGTTCATCCTGTTTCGATTGATCACAGCATTCGGTATAATCAGCAACAATATCATTTATACTATACAAATCGAGATAATTGGTGTTGATTACCGCTCATACAGCACGATATTGAACCACTTTGGTTGGGGCCTAGGTATGCTGCTAGTGCCCTTAGCAGCAAGATCTTTCGATGATTTCCGTTATATTCTGGCCATAGCTCCAACCGCATCGTTTATAATGTTACCGTGGGCTCTCTGGTTGCCCGAATCGGCGCGGTGGCTCACGATCAATGGCCACGATTCGAAGGCACGCGAAGAGCTTACTCGTGCGGCCAGATTCAACGGCAAATCCATTGATGAGGAGCTTGAAAACAAGATTAGCTTGTTGAGCCGACGAATGTTGTACGAGAAACAATGCCAAGAAAGTGAGACTACCGTCAGCAATAAGTATCTTTTGTTGCTAACTAATTGGAACCTCACGAAAAATATGCTAGTACTGGGATTGTTACGGTACCTAGCTTTCATGTTTTACTACATGCTCACGATTGATTTCCAGGGCATTTCAATGGAAGCAAATTTTATTATTTCTGGTGTCGGTGAATGGTGTGGTAAGTAGATTTTCGACATGACCTCGTTGACCATCCTCATTCAATTGATGCTAAACTGATGTCTTCTTCTCGTTGACCACACATAGGATGTCTTTTTGGATGCGTCATGCTGAAACTGTTTCCTCGAAGAATATGTGTGTTCATATTCATGTTCATATTGAGTTTGTCGTTTGCAATTCAGGCTGTTGCGGACGCCCAAATTTTCCCCGGAGTGGACACGAAAATTGTCAATACCATTATCAACGCGATAGGAACTCTGTCGGCTCTGATGACAGCTTTTGTAATGCTGATTGTGGGACAAGAAGTGTTCCCGACCATCATAAGACAAACAGGCTGTAGCATTGTCAATACAGTAGGCGAGACCGGTTCAGCCTCTGCACCTTTTATCATATTGATGAACAGATCGATAGGTCCGGTCACAGCCTCGATCATATGGTGTGTCATAAGTTTTATATGTGCTGGCTTCTCCTTGTGTCTGACAGAAACCAAAGGAATCGAATTGAATGATCTGATAATTCGAAAGAAATCAATGGCGCCAGTTCACGACCACATGTTCGAGTCGATCGAACGGAAATCCTCAAAACAATCTGATGGAACAAAGTTTGTCTCAAGCTTTGCATCCTGAAAGATCTTGAATAAAACAGTATATCCTATACAAGCATATTAAAAATCAATGATGTATTTAATAAGAAATATTCGATAACTACAAAGTTTAATCTTTATGCCCAGTTGCCTGGTCAATTGGTCGGTATCCAATAGGTGTAAGTGTGTAAGTGTGTATGTGTGTGTGTGTGTCTAAGGTGTCTGTATATATAAGAGTCAATCACAACAACGACACAGAATGATGAAACACAACATCGGTTGTGAGTTTCACGTTGCTGGGCGGGCAATCTAACTAGTGGGATCCTCTTTGGAACGTGCCTCGTAGCTTATGCGATATGCTACCATGGCTGTAGTGATCATAAGAACGAAGGCCACTGAGAAGAAGACAATAGTTACGATAGGAGTTACGTAGGATAATTTGTTCTGTAGAAATTTGAGCTTTTCTAAAGTTGACGAATCAATTTTCACGGATGATTTAAACCACATTTGTGGCACATATATGTCGTTTAGTTGTGAGTCAGTAGTAGTGATGGCACCATTCTTACGAGACAAAAACTTGTAATCATTGGTGAAGTCCAGCTTTGGCTCTAATTTGAAATGAAGATTGAATTGTAAGGTAGCTTGAACTCGGACAGGTATGTTCAATGTTGACTCTAGGTCCATGTAAAATTGGTGATCGTTTTCGTTAGCGACAACGTCGTCTTCGAAGGCCCTTCTGAATGGAGCGTTATCATCTAAGTATAAAAAGTGTGGGAATGAGATGGTAAGGGGGCTACCTTTGCGACAGGTCTTTAAATCCATCATGCCATCCGGCGGACACTCGGGGTGCGTTGCGTTGTCATTTAATATACAATAACATTGATTTTGTCTCTTCTGTAACAATTCGGGCGTTTCCATTTCATTCTGGGCACTGTTTTGTTGGTAACTAAACGTAAGCTCGTTCGCCGCGTATCGATCAACAGTGAGTCCATCAAAATCACGCGTCCCATTAAACACCAGTTTGATGGTACGGCAAACATCTGGTAAGAATAAATAAATTGATTTTTCGTGATTGATGCTCACTGTGTTAGAATTATATGCCTTGAAGCTGGATGATTGATTGCGGGATTTAGGGTCCATCATCATCGTAGTAGAAGTCATAGGAGGTGGGAAGAGATCGCCTGCAGAGCTGTGCTTGAATTGATTGCACGAAGACCCTTTTTCCCATATGCTCAATTCATTAGCGAAGTTATATTGGTCAACGAGGCCAAGATTTCTGATATGTTCCCACGAACCAGCACCAGTGAAAACTCGTAGCTTTCCAACGGACGTGTCATTTTGATTGTAAAGCCAACCAAACTTATCAATGTCGATCTGACCTGAAGCTTTTGCGTTCTCCATGAGTATGTCAGGGTACCCTCCAAACATTAGTTCGCCGATTGAATGATTCAAGAAAAGCTTCAAGCTATGTTCTTCGACGATGGGATTGATAAATTCTGCATATTCGCTATTCAAGGTTGTCCCTGCTAAAGGCAAATTCATGTGATGAATAGTTTGATCGAGAATATTCGAGATATTAACTGTTAAGTCTGGGCGAAAGTTCCAGCGATGATATTGATTATAGAGAACAGTGCCGTTTTCAGGGTTCCATTCAATATTTTGCTTGTAGCGAGTTTGAATGTAGCTGATAGGTCCAACTTCGTTCAGCTTGATCTTGACAAATTTTCCACCCGACGCGGATGCCTCTAATATCTCTTTGATATTGGTTATATTGTATAGATAGAAACTATCGATGACTGGTATCGTGTTGAGTTGCCATTCCTTGAAGCTACCAGATGTGGGGGAGATGGAAATTTGCTGCCTTATGAGATGACTGATGAGTATGGGCATACAAAAATATGTGGCTGTTGCCCAAAATATGACAAAAAATGATGCACCAAGTAAGAGCAAAAATCTCCCGTTGTAGAATAACGTGGCCATGGTCCCATGCTGCATGCAACATGTGACATTGAACAAACGTCGCTTCGATGATCTACCTCTAATCATTGGAGAATTTGATATATCACTTAAGTAGGGTTCCACTCAAAATCTTGCACTGCGAATATATGGAAGACAAGAGAGGCGTGGAGTGAGGGAGAGATTGTCTGAGCTGTTACGACGGCAACTAAAAGCCAAAATCATCGATCCTGAAGATATTTCAAAAGTATTGATTCAGCTATCAAGCTCTCGATTGCTGGTGATGAGTCAACGTAAATTGGTCCGTGCATTGACACCAATGCGTATTAATGAACGTGTCTTTGATGGTGTCTGTAATGGCTAATACGTTCTTTGCCGCTTTGGCCATGCTTTGATCATAGATATGATAATTCTACAAGCGCCTTGTTGTTATTTGTGTGCCTTACACTCGATACACCACGTTCAAACAGGCTAGCGAAAGAGAAGCGCATTAAGGTTGTTGTGGTTGTTTTTGTTGTTGTTTGCTATGATCTTCCTCAACGGCCATTCAAGCAAACAACTCAGTGGGCAAGCACGTCGACGACGACGACAACAACCTTACAGCTAATACGAACGCAATTGTTGAAGCAACCTTATGACTGGGACTCGTTTTTGTTATTGAATTCTGAAATATCCTAAACAACATGATTGCTGGTACTATCACATTAATCGCGCGTTACGTACTGTAAATAAAAGCTCTCTCAAGCGTAGAGGCGCAAAATCTAATGATAAATTATGATTGTATCAAGTCTGTATAAAGAAACTCTTACGCCACACTAACGCAGTAAATTAGTATCTTGTTCTTAATTCATTGTTAATTGGATTCTATTAAAGCATTAGACTTACATTGTGCGTTCAATAATGTGGGAGTGTCTCGAAGTTCACGATCGTTATGCGATTGCGACAAGTTCAATGAGCCACTCTGGACAGCGATTCTTCAGCTGATTCTGAGAACACTGACAGACGGGCAATGTTTATCTTTTTCGTGAGAATTCTGTTCCCAGATCCCTACACAGGATCATTCAATATGTTATGATCATTTGAGGAAATACAAAAAATGAAAAAAAAAATCTGTATGGCCTTTGTTGCAGGGGAAAATAAAACCGATTCGCTTCGTTTGACCGTGATCAACTCAAACTTAACTCGTTAGATTGCATCAAATTCTTGATGCAGCCGATCTATTGTCGAATTAAGGAATGATCCCGTTTCCGTTGGGTTACTGCTGAGAAACAAGATAAGACCATGAGATCAAGTACAATAGATTAACTTGAGCAAACCAAACGAAACCGGTCGGCTGAGAGAAAAAACATGTCCAAGTCATCATATATACAATCCAAGACAAACAACCACATTGTTGTCTGCCAAGTAAAGGTCAACCAATGATGGTAGCGCAGCTCCTTATTCTCCTAGTTACCCACCCTGTTAACTGGCTCTCTGAGTCGACCCCAATATCTCTTCCCCCGAAGAGCTGGCTTCTGAAGCTAACTTGAATTGAAGTTGCAATGATATAAACTGCTGCAATACGATCTTATTGTTGTGTAATGTTAGTCGCCAAATTAACAATGCTCCTGCCTTTCACTCTTCAACTCAGTATGGCGTACGTAAATATAGGGACAGTGTTCTTGCGACAAAAGAAATAGGAGCTTGCAACAAAAAATCAGGACGGAGCTTACTAAAGTGCTACATGTCACTGAAATGAATCAGGTGTTGATCTGATCCATCAGACAGTTGTTTTTTCGTAGGATAGCATTTCTGCCTGCCCAGCTCACATTACGCGCTCTTAGAGCTGCGCAGTTTGAATTGGGAAAAATCCCAATTACTAATAGTCATTGTAAAATTGTTGAGTAAACTTGTGAATGAAATTGTGTGTTTGTTCTGAACATTTCCTTCATCGTTAGCCCTTTCCTCTGATTGCTGCTGTTGTCATTGCCACAGAAACACTCAACTCACCATCGAGCTATATTAGGCACATTGCTAGCGATTTTATTATCGCTCAAACATCAAAAATCGAACACTAGAAATTACAAATTATTGAGGTTGAAAGATACTCTCGATCGATCGGATAAACGAAGTACAATCAAATCAGACATTTAGATTAGAACAGATCAACTCGTTCACGTACGTGTTAAAAACCACTGATCATGTCATTTAAAAGGGTCAGATTGATATCTTTAGCTATAGTATGGCTGGCATTCATGGGTACGGTTGAGAATGCAGCTATCAACAGTACAGTTTATGATGTCGATATGAGCCCACCAATCAACACTATCAATGAGTGTGTCAACAAAACAGGCTGGGCCTCTCATCACATCGATTCTGCCTTGGAGTTCAACGATGGGTAAGTGGTAGAAACAAACTTGTACAACAATTCACGATTCACCCGTTATTGCGTGTGCCCTAACGAAGTTTTTCAACATAATTCGATTAATAACAGTTGCTCTGTGGTATGCGTGGTCAAGGGTCAAGATTACGCTCATACGATTCGAGAAAATGAACCATGTTTCGATCATCAACACATTTGTCACCATGGTTCATGTTATTTGAAGACAAAAGTTCCTGCCACGTCAGATGAAGTTTACGCGCACATAAAGATTCACTCGGCCAACGTTCGAGATGCCGACCCGTGGCCAATGCAAGGCTCTTCCGATGCATTCGCTGTTGTCGAATTGGTTGACCCGAAAAGCACAAGCTCGATCATATGTCACACTAAAACAATCCAAGACAGCAATCAACCTAAATGGAACCACCAATGTACCAGTAATCCAATGAAAATGACCTCAACATTGCGATTTTCAGTCTATGATTCAGACAAACCAGTCGAAAGACCTGACAAATTGGGCTCAGCAGCAGTTAAACTCGAAGATATAGCAGATGGGGAACCTCATGATTTAGATCTATCCGGCAGTCCGGGCGCCGGAACTCAGGGGCCATTTATAAAAATCTCAGTCAATGTCCAGAAAATATCCGTTTGATAAATCCAAGCCCACTTTTCGAGCAAAGCCATCAACTCGTCGACAATGCCACGTAATGACAGTAACAATCCTGCTGATTAATGAATAAACAGGAATAAATATTGATTTGAAAGATACATTCAAACGCGTCAAAGAGACTATAAATCCGAGGGCTATGTTTTAATGACGATAATTTAGGTTGGAATGATATTACAAATGTCTGTATATATAAATATGGGGATAAAAATCCAGCCAATGCAAAAAGGATTCACAATTTGTAAACCACACCATACTTCAAGTTTTGCCACGTCTGGTGCGCCAATAGCTACCTAATTATATTCAAGAATGAGCTGTCAGATGGTCAATCGGGTGCACTGGCAAACTTTCTTTTATGTTTCAACGTGCAGCTAATTATTGTTGTTGCACATGAAACACTATCTCGTTGAAGATGCATAATTTGCATCGGAGTTAGTGTTGATTCGTGATCATATATTGTCTGATGCGATCCACTTAAATCCCAGAGGAAAGACAGGGCCTCTTGGTCCTTGGATTGCTTTTGTGGGCTCATCAATGAGGATAAAATCATCAAGAAGTGGGTGGGAAAAATCAATCGTCTAAAATCTCGTTCTCAAATACACAGCAGCCGCATCGTGATCAGAATAACCGCTGAACTTTCCATGTTTGAAGGCTTCGTTTGTTGTTGCTGCAATCGGAACAGGATGCTCTAATTCCTCGGCTAGTGCCAATGACATCCTCAGGTCTTTCTGGACGTGCATGAGTGGCACTTCTGCGCCGAAATTATTCTCGATCATCGCTTTCGATTTTTCAATGATCAAGGGGCAGTTCATCGGCGATAATTTTAGAATTTCCAAGAAATCTGTCTGTTTCAGTCCTGTCCTGTCTAGGAGGGCTAGACATTCTGCTAGACCTCCGACCATAGCGCCGTAAAGCATCGATGCGATCAAATTTAATTTAGATGCATCTCCGACGGTGGGGCCAAGAAATTTTGTCTCGTTACTCATAGCCTGAAAGCAAGATGAGCAATCCTCGTATAGACTTCTGTCTCCTGCACAAACTATAGTAAGAGCGCCGTCTTCGGCAGCTTGTTTTCCACTATTGATCGCTGGTGCCTCGAGATAACGACCGGCACGAGCCATGACAGCCTCCGATATGTCCGCACTTGTTTCAGGATCAATAGAACTCATTTCTACAAAACCCTTGTTGGGTCCCATTTCTGCCAGAATGCCACAGTTTCCGAAAACAATTTCTTTGGATGCTCTTGGACCTGGTAAACACGCAAATGTGATGTCTGAGGCAATAATGACATCCGCAGGTGTAGTGGCCTTCGAAGCGCCAGCCTCAACGAATTCTTTGCACTTGTATGATGACCTATTCCATATTGTAACAGAATGACCGGAGTTCAGCAGATTCTTAACAAGTCTCTGTCCCATGAGACCAAGTCCTATGAAGCCAAATTTGAGAGATGAGGGCTGGATAGTTTTCGATTTTGCCGTGACTGAGTTCATATTGACCTGATTTGTAGAGGGCTCCGCTGTCACTGGTGCTGTACCTTTGAATAAGAAATGACGTGGGGGAGGCTTTGATGTGGCCTTTGAGCCAGCCGAGCTATTCTTGGACGGGCTCGAAGTGACAGCAATTGTGTCATCGACAGGATCTGTCGATCTCAATTTCTTTGTTGGGCTAGGCGCTGTTGCAGCGGCATCATCGCCGCCGGATTTTGCGGCGCCTTTGCGTGACTTGAAAGGTGTTCTGCTGTAGTCGCGTTGAACTCCCGTCGCGGTAGGAGACGGCAATGAAGCCGAGTCGGAGGAGGAAGTTTGCTTATCATTAGAGGTGGTTGCTTGAGAATCTGCTGGATCAGGCGATGCATCGCCAGCTTTGGGGTCTGATAATATGGTGGCGATCTCTTGCTCAATAGTTGGTAGGCCACCAGTCTCGGAGTAATCTTCTATCTGTTGAATAGCCTCTTTGAATGCGGCGGATTTGCTTCCATTCTTAAATTGTTCTTTGAATTCGGCGTACGGCTTTAAACTGTCCTCAGGTAGCCAAGCATAATTGTTAGATCCAAAAAAGAAGACGCAATACAGCAGCTTGCTTCTAGTTGAACCAGCTGGTCGCTTAAGTGTAGTGTCACTTGGATTGGCAATACGACTGGGCCACTGACAGTAGCCTTTCATTTTGGCCCACACCAAGTCGCCTACCGTATACTTTGGATCGGTCATCTTGATAATTGTTTATATATTTTTTTGTGTTGTTATGTTTTTGACGATGTCTTGTGTGATGTATTATTTCTATGTGTCCTGAGTAAGCTATCGTTTTGAATGCCAACAATTAACGTCAGTTCAGCTTATCCTCTGGGGTCAAATTTATAACTCAGCATCCGTGATTGCGGAAATTTGATAATTAATAATAAGTATGAATAACGTTCCAAATTGGTGATTTTCTATCCAAAATAATAATATCGATCTCGAATTCAATCTAGGCGGTTCAAAGATCTTTGGATGTGCCAGTAAGAGCATGTGTGGTTTTCATCAGACCGCCCGCCACAAGCAAGCAATCAAGCAGGCGTTCAAGCCGGCCGCTTCTCGTCACACGATAGAATCTTTCTTTGCCGCCTTCACACCAATGTGTGTCCGTATGTGTGTGTGTGCAGTCACAGCAGTGTAGTGCATCGCACTGCTCTGTTTCTGACTGCCTGCCTGTTTGTGTGTGAGTGTGTTCGCTTGACTCCGTCCTTGTGCTTTTGGTTTACGTTGTATGGGCGATGTGCGGTGTTTCAACGGTTTTGTACTTCATCGTGGCTTGCAACATCAATGCATTATTTTCTGCAAACGCGTGCGTTCTCTTTGGTTCGGGCGGTTGACGCTAGGGCGCGAGCCCAGAAATATTCGAATTTTCCCGCTTTTTCACGCTCTATCCCGGCAAGCAACACGAAGAAGGAATGCGAACAAGTGCTTTTTCTAAAAAAGCTCGACCCATATTTCTTCTCTTTGGATTAAAAGTAAAGAATAACATCAGCAACAATCATGACGCCATCACACCTATGATGTACGAACAAAACTGGAATCATATATCGATTGAAGAAACCGTAAGAAAATGCTGAGTTTCCCTTCGATGAGCAAAACGTTTTGCTGTAGTTATTCATTGTCTTTTTCACCTTTTGTTGATTCTTCAGACATATCGAGTCTTTCGTAAATAATTATCAATTCACACAATTCTATATGGGGAAACAAATCTACGGCAACTGCTTTTGTTGGTACAAATGGCTCTCGTTGATACGCTTTCGAAGTTGGACGACACAGGTCAATTAGATTAGGGTTCTTGCGAGCATCGCACGAAACATAAACAATACGTTGTATCGAAGAGGCGCGTAGACTCTTTATCAAAGATGAATTGAGACCATTACGAGGAGGGTCAATTATGGCAACAATCTCCCCTCTTTCTTCTTGCCTTTGCTCGTATCTATATGACTTGAGAATAGTTAAGCATTCATCGATGAGATCTTCTGCACGACCTTTGAAGAAAGTGGCATTATGAATGTTATTCTCTTTAGCGTTAAGTTTGGCATCTTCAATTGAACTTTCAACTATATCAATGCCGATGACATGAGCTACACTACGCGCCAACGTCAGACCGATAGTACCGGTACCGCATGCGATATCGAGTATCAAGCTATTCTTCTTAAGTTCAGCCATGTCGGCAATGGCTTTGTACAGTATATTAGCAGCTGATGTATTAACCTGGAAAAATGACAATGGTCCTATGCGGAACTTGAGCTCGTCAGTTTCTTTGTCGGTTATGCACAGTTTCTCCCTCAAGTAGCCAGGGCCGTAGACGAGTTTTAAATCTTCCCCACCGCTCATGTGTAACTTGCTGGAAACATTAACATATATAGATTTGACAAAGTCTTGCTTGGTCAAATGAGTGACTAACTTCTTGATTTCTTTATCGACATCATCTTCGTTCAAATCGTGTTGACTCATGTCAATCACTATCAAGGTTTCTTTGCTTTGATTGCATCTAACGGTGATTTGTCTTATGTTGCCAGAGTGCGTTATTTGATTGAAGGGCCTTAGACTGCACTCAGGAGAGCTCATATATTCTTCGAATGATTTCAGTACCTCGAACATCAATTTGTTGAAGAGAGGATTGTTTTGAGGCGGTCGCATAACCTTTATAGAGCCACTTTTATAGTTGCCACATTTGAAGCCAATAACACCGTCGATACCAACATTGAATTCGCATTTGTTCCGATAACCTTTAATGCAAGGTGATGGCTTGACACCTTCAAACGTGCAACACATTTTTGAATTTGCTTTAGTAGTTTCCATTAACCACTTGAAAAGAGGGTAGCAGTCATTTTGGAGATTAAGGGATAGATTCCGTACCTATTTGGCTATTTGAACCAAGCACGTGCTCATAACATTATGCTTGAATTTGAGCTGCTCTTCGTAAGGTGTTTGGTAAAGAGGAGATATCTTAACGTTTAAATCATCGTCAGTCCATCTTGACTCATCTTTGACTTGATGCTCATCCTGGTAACCGTCGTCAGAATTTGGGGCTAATTTGAGACGTTTGATCACAGGATCAGCTTTAGGTGTCGACAGTTGCGCCCGAAGGAATGTATTCTTGTAAGCATACCCATCTATCGCTTTCAAGGCATTATCACGATCAGCTTCGCAATCGAAAGAAACGTAAACATTACGTGCTCCTAGCTTTATCTTGTGCGATTTAAGTCCGAGTGTCCTCGTCAGTAACGCTTTGACGCCCTGATAGGGCATATTTCTAGGTAGGTTGCTCACTTCGATCTTGTATCGTTCCGATGTGAACTCACTGGACTTGTTGACGTAATCATACTCGCCGTCCCATTGTTCGCTTGTTCCGCTTGTGCCTGCATGATCAGGTTCCAGTTGACTCATTGAGAAAGATTGATTCTTTAAATAGATAGATTGATGAGACTGTCCACCGACACCGGTATGAACAAGAGCTCGATTGATTTCAACCACATGGTTATGGGGATCGATTGCGCATGCCTCGTCGGAATAAGTTGTGGCGCGGCTGGGCGACTCTCAAACTTGGCACAGCTTGCCATCTTCATTATACTTACATTTCTATTGTCTTCACGCTAATTTGGCGACAGTTCAGTTTTCAACATCATTTACGGATAATATCACGA
>JAIFTH010000780.1:0-15000 GCA_019968535.1 Fragariocoptes setiger | reverse complement strand
GAGCAAGACTCAAATTCATCGTATCAAATCAAGAAAGCATTACTCATTATTGTTTCTCTTTAATCGGTTAGGTTGCGACTTTTCACTCGTGATGTTATTTACTCTTATAACGGGCTTACTTCTTGCTGCAACGATGCTCTCGATCCGTGGGCTGTCTAGACTCGCCTTTCTAGGTGCGCGACTACGACTCATGAGAGAACTGTTCAACGACAAGCTCGAAAGCGAATGAATTGGAACGATTTTCTGTTCACCCTAACTCAGCTCGATCATTGCTAGTTCAGTTCATTTCACTCCACTCCACTTCACTTGTCAGTCAAGTGCTTCAACAACTTTCTTGTCTTACAAGATCCAGATTGTTTTCTCCAGAGAGTTGTCTATCTTTTAAGTTACTTTAGTTTTAGTTCTCGATTGGATTTGATTGTGAGTGCAAGTTTGAGTTTGAATTAGAAATAGTGAAAAGCAATTAGCAGAAAAGTTAAAACAATAGAGCCGAATGAAAGGGAAAGAAAAATTTCTCCACTTGATCCGCTCTATTTATTCGAACGTAAATCGTAGAGAGAGAGAGAGAGAGATCAACTGGCATACGGATGCACATGGCTATTGTGATTTTGCTAGATAATCGATTTCGTTTTGTTCATTGGCCGACTCAATACTTGGTGGATCTCTGGCACCAGCGATGCTCCTACAGTTGTTGCTTCAATTCTTCTTGTTATAACAACAGGTTTTAGAACAAACTTTGAACGGGGAATGAAGTTGAGAAACACGTGCCAAATGCTTTCTTCTGAATGCTACTTTAGTTTAAAGCACTGTTCACTTCCTGTTGTAACATTCTCTACAAGTTAAAACATAAACTTTATTGCTCGAAATCTTATTATTATGAAAAAAATCCTTGAGAATCTTTACCTTCTGAATAAGCTTTGTTTACTACCAGCATGTTTGCATAACTATCGCTTACTAACGTAATGTTCTCTGATTACCCAACACTTTTTAGTTAGGATCTTGCCTAAACTGGCAGGCAAACGTTTAGATGGCCAGATTTGAATGTGTGATTATTATTATTATTATTATTATTATTTATTTACATTCCGGTGCATTTCACCTGTGTGCATACATTTGTGTGTGCCAAATGTAAAGCTAACTGTTACCGTGAGAGTAAAAATGCTTGTGTGCACGCCGAACAGGCGTGAAATTAGACTTTACACTTCTCAAGCTGCAAGAGGCAACGAGGGAAACTTTGCCTTGCAGTTTGACCCATGTAAAGCTAGTAACTTTTGTGAAAATTTTGTATGTTTTACTTTTTATCAAGCATCACATTGTTGATTGCTCAACAATGTGTTCATGTTCAGGTGCCCGTGTTCAAGTGTGCGCTCACGTTCAGATGTGTGTGTGTGTGTGAACTTGTCTCATTGCTCGAGATAAGCTGATTTTAATTCACCAATTTAGCTTCTGCTTAACAATGTTTGGCTAGCCAGCCAACTGTTGAATGGCTAGTGTGGCACATGACACTGAAGCATAGCGTGTTACATGATGCATTTTACATAGGCAGTTTAAGTACAATATTTAGCGCTGATACGTTAGAACACACTCCAGCTATCAGGCATCGCCAAAATGAGCTTAGATTTATCTGCTGGCTTGGCTTGCGTCAGTCTCAATTAATTGTTGTACAATTGTAAGCTTCTCTAAACATATTCGAGATGTGTGAGTTCGTCAGCACACACTAATCGAAACACAACCGACAGCTCAATTTCGTTCGTTCGTGCGAGTGTACTGTTGGCATTGGCTAACCTCAAACTCAGCAGTAATTGTGTTAGTGCTAAGCTAACCAAACTCAACAGTGGCGACTCGAGTGATGAATAGAGAAAGAGAAAGCTAAGTGACTGAGTAACGGTTCGGCTGTTATTCCAATGTTTGGCTGGCATCAATTGTCAAACATTTCGACTGTTGAATGCTGTTTGTCAGCCAAACACACAGCATCAATATGTGAGGGCTGTTATTTAAGAGCTATAGCCCGTATTTATGTTAAGCTCGAAGCTTGAAGTCAAAGGCAAGAGGCGAGACCAACTCTCTTTAGGATTAACAAGAATAGAGTACAGAAGCTGTTACTGCGGTTTCCACCAATCATTGAACTTAACTGAAGTGAACATCGGTCGATGGCACGTTGTGCTGTGTTCTAGTATCGTGCATTGACGTGCATACCATTGCAACAAATTGTCCTATGCACTCGATATTGCCATCGCCATTTACTGCATTGCACTATCATTGCACTCTCATTATATGGTATGAAGCTATAATTGGCGTCGTTCTATTGCCAGCAAAAGCGACAGCATTTATTATCGCGTGTGATCTCGGCAGTCGTTGAATTTATTGTGCGAGCAGACGCAGTCGAACTATTTGCGGCCCGCACTATTGCCCGCAAGTATGATAAGTAATATGGAACAATAAGGTGTAAAGTTAGTTTTGAGTCTTGTTTATCATGGCGAGCAGTGATTGATATGGTTATTTATAACTTACTACTTCCTGCCTACTACTACTACTTTGTCTACTTTAAAGACTAACTGGTGTGATGTGATATTGGAAAGATTTGTTCGTTGAATACTTCGGCTTCATAAGGTTGTTCAAAACATGGATTTGTTGTAAGAATCTGATCAAATCCGTGTTCTAACAACCAGACGAAGACGATTATCTGCGGACCAATCTTCGAATGAAAGGATCTTTTCCTAAGGTTGCACTTTATATACCACTATTTTTACCCTGCTACTTTGTACCCTTATGAAACCTACCTAATGCAAATTGCTTAATGATAACATTAGGTACCCATAACAGAACCCATGATTCTTGGAATGATCTTAGGCGGCCCTTGCTCGTGTAACAGCCAACGCAACAACTTCAAGAGGAAAAATCCATGCCATCTATGATTGAATGACGCCATTCAAAGTCCATAAATAACAATTGCCTTGACTTCCAATGCTAATAATGAGCTTCAAAACAAACAAAACGTTTCACATTAAGCAGCTCCACAAGTGAACGTGCCAGCACCCAAGGCTCTCGAAACTTTCATCGTTAAGTTTACAAGTTTCATTTTCAAATAAAACAATGCTTCTTTTCTTTACAAAGATCATGAGACAACAGTTATGGTTAGTGAGACTTGTTAGACAAGCAAGCACGTATACTACATGCTGCAATAATATTTACATTTGACTGGTATGTATTTACATACATCAATCAAGTTTAGGGGCAGCATCGGCTACAACGGCAGGTTGAAGCACCAAAATATGAATGCTGGATGAACAATATGCACTCGATTGACCTGTTACATCATATCATCAACGAATCATCATATCATTAACATGAACAATGTATATTTTTCATTTCATAGACAACGACGATAATGTTCAACGCTTGTGTGCTGTTGTGTGGCTCATCTTATTTGCTGTGGGATGTGCAAAGATGTAATAGGGCAATTTCATCGTGACGCAATGCAATCCTTTATTTTGTTTTTTATGTTTTATCGCTCGATGTTCGGGTTCATCGCTAGCTGACAAAATCGATTCGATCGACTAAGTGCTACTTGTCGACTTACGTGCAATGGCTAAACGACTTATTATTGTCGGCCAACCAGAAAATCGCATGCTGACGCACATCAAACTAACTAGCGTCCATTTAATATTGAATAACGCGAATTCAAGTCGCGAGTTGTGTTGTGCTTCAACCCGCGCGAGGTCCGATCCAAGTAAAGTGCAAACTTAGCATGTTTAATGCTCAGGTGCTGCTATTTGTGTGCACCGAACGAAAGGTTGCACCGCTGATCATGTTAGTGGCGCCTTGTCGTTAATTTCGTTTTTCTCACTAAAACGCACACATCGAACAATTGAACAAGCGAAAAAGGTATAGTGAGCTTGTTCAGGTGCAAATAATGAAGAAAAAATTTCCAATCCTTAACCGGACGATTTACAACAACAACAAATGAAGAATGTCCAGAACAATGACAATAGAAGCACGCATCTCTGATCAATACATCGCGATTAACACAAATTTGTCAATTGCAGCTCCAGTACTGACGCCTTTATTTGATGTCCGTTATCACTCTCGTCAATTAGCTCTGTCCACATATCATAATGATAATAGTTATTGACTAAACAAAACACTCTCACGCAATACAAATTTGTGTCGAAATATTGACGTCGCGCGTGATTGTGAGCATAAGTACTAATGTTAAGTATTCTTTTTAAAATCGTAAACACTATTCGATATCGTACAAGTGACTCATCTTTGTGCATCACAATTTACCAAAGAATGTTAGAATGATGTTTCACTTTTGGCGTCAAAGCTATAATTGATCAAAATGGGAAAATTGCGCCTGAATTAAGAGAATGACAGAAGATAAAATCTCTGCAAACTCAAGCGAGTCACCATATCAGGTTACAGCCTCCTTCCGTTCTCGATATGTTTTCATCGTTTTAGATTTTGAGATTTCATGCTTGATAGGGGATAGAACTGTTTGCAGCAAGAATTTGACCTCAACTGATCATTGAGGGTTCAAACATGGGATCAATCAGAGGGAATCTGGAAACTAATGATTTGGGCAGTCTTATACTCGGTGGTCAGATGAACCGGAACTTGTTCACGAGCTAACATTGTTGATGGTATGATGGCCGGCCAAATGAGTTGATATGAGTCCACAGTAGTTGCGATATATCTTAGAATATAATTCAAACAAATATCATGAGTGGTAGGTGACCATATTTACTGCTAGGCAGCATACTTTGTCTCGTCGCATTACCGACATTCGAGACTTCCAATTGTGAACTTTGTTTTTTCGCAGAGAATATTTTCTGCTCTTCATATTGTATCTATTGCTAGAATGGTGCTCGACCCTTAGCAAATCATCAGTAGCTTAAGTATTTGGGTTGATACTAGCTAAAAAGCACAACCGTTGATGAGTGTGCCATGAGAATGAGACGAATTAGTCCAATGATTGATTGATTGCACTTCTGGTAAAAGACTCATCAACTTGAACTCTCAAACTCTGACACTCGAAAGCTCATCTACACATCAGCTTATATGACATGCGGTGCAAGACGTTAACAATTTCCAACATTCCAACATTTACACTTACATACTTCAATGGTATATTTGTGTTTGTCAAACACACTCGATGAGAATTCATTCATGTAATGATCTTAGATAAAAAGAAAAACATACGTAATCAGTGGATCGTAGAAAGTACCATTAACACAGACGCAGTTCAAGATCAACACTCACTTCTATCGAGTACTCTAGTAGTTAGTCTAGTTTGCATAGTCTAGTTTTGAATCTGTCTAATTGTCACCTGCATTTTCTCCTTTCAGTTTGAACAAACTATTCTAGTGCAAAAAGTGATCGCAGAATGAATCGGCAACAAATTGAGGACAATCTGCAGCATATTTTGAAAGTAAGTTACTTTGATTGTTGCTACCGATGCAAAATGGTCCAGAAAAGCTAGTTAACAAGCTAGCAGTAGTTGTCATGATGGTTGAGCTAAACGACAGGGATCAGTCAAGTTTTAGTCTGCGAATTAGACACACATACTTGAACATTATTGAACCAATTCAGTCTTTACTTATGATCACCTTACACTTGCACCTAAGGCTCTCCTTCATTCTTATTGACTTTTTCTGACTTTCAGCGAAAGAATTTGTTTTCTTTGACGCATCGCTGAACGTGGCCGCTCGGTTTGGCAGACCATCGCTTGGCGACGAATTGCCTCTTTCTTTATTTATATTTTTGCATCTTTAAGTGACGGTAAGCAGAGCGGTGCTAGTGGTCATCACCGTTGATTGGTGCCAGGGCAGCAGCAATGCTTGCTACTCACTTTGGCGAGGCTCATTGCTGCAAGCAAATTGTAGTCCGTCAAGCTAAGGCAAGAGCTGACCTAAGTCAAGAGAGTCGCTGCTTCTCACTACAGTTACATCAAAGGGCAAACGTTGAAACGACATCGCATTGCCGGCTTTACTGTGCATCACACTGTAATGCGTTGCATGAGCAAACTTTGTGAGCCACTCATTATCATCAGCTTATTGCTGTGAACACACTCATCGTCGTCGTCAGTAGTATACATGAACTTCGACTGATGGGGTGTTAGTCACGCAATCAGTCGTCAGCGAGTGAGAATTTTCTTAGCAAGTGATGCGCGTGGCGTAGCCTTGTACTCAGTCTGGCTTCGCTTAGAAGCAATACTATCGCCAGACTTGCATTATGTAGTACCGTTGGAAGTTTCGTCCAACATCAATCTCTTGCAGCTTCAAGTGGAGCAGCGTCGACAATTCAAAGCTTTGGACGTCAGAGCAGGACGATCAATGTTCGACGAGCAATACGATCGAAAGGCTGAGCAGAAGACAGGACAAGCAGGCAAAACGAACGAATGAACGAACGAACAAAGACAAGCAAAATAATCTTCATTGTTGTTGCTGCTGGGTCATCTATCGCGTGTGTGTATGTGTGTCATTTATTTTCTGGCACTTCACTTCCTCTTTGTATATGTGTTCTCTTCAATTCGATGCTTGTGCATCGTCGAACTATAGCTTTGGTGTGATAGACGATGATTCGCGCGAGCAATCGGATCCGTATGGCGGTTCGTACGATGTGTGCGGCGACGTTTTGTTTAGCGGTGCACGCAATGTTACGCTACAGCTAAATGCTTATGTAATTCTGCACGAGCATAGTCTCTGTCCATTGTTTGGCACCGTGCATCATACTGCGCCGTTGAGTGTGCCAGTACTATATGGTTCATCTGCATCTGCAGAATCGTGAGTGCATGTAAAAGCAGGACGATATGAGCGAACATTTTGCGTGTGCTGCTGTCAGATGCTGTGAGCAGCGCAAAGCAGAGCTTGATGCAGCAGGACAAGCATAGCATCGCACAGCACACTCGTTGTGAGTGTGTGCTCGACTGGCTACTAAAGCAATAGCAGCAGTGCAAAGCGAAAAGAAACGAAGTTAATGAACACAAGAACAGGCGAACAGGAAAACGAACCAGCGAACGAGCGAACAAGACGAGCGTTCGTTTTGAGCCGTCGCAAGCCATCCTTTCATAAGACATGCAGCCACGCATGCTTTTGCATCAATAACAACAACAAAGGATTTGTTTTTATTATTTTCATTATTATTATGATCAATACACTTCTGCGTCAAGCTATTTAGATTCTTCAATTTATACGTCAACGAGCTATTCATCGAATTGGAGTATCAACATTGATGTCATTGTTGTTGCTACTGCAAATTACAACTACAACAACGTTAAGTGAAGTGAAGAGAGAAAAGCAGCAAACGTGAAATTTGAGCTAACGATCTGGTCATACATACAATAAGTGATACGTATCAATCAGCGTGAGAACCACCATTAACTGTCAGCCATCCGGGCAGTCAGTCAGTGTCTATGTGGAATGATTTCACATTCATTCATCATCGTGTGCATCGGACCATCACGACAGTAAACCACCGTCGCCGCCACCACACAATCAATCGATTGATATCACGATCATTGTCGTCACTTTCTTCAGCATATCCCACGTTATGTTGTCATTATTATAACTATTATTATTGTTATCATTTTTTATTACTTGCAACGATATTAACCATTGGCAATCATCGATTGCGTGATGCAAATCAAAAATCATCTCTTGACCGCTGACATATTACCAATGGTATCAGATTGACATTGTCAAATTTTTTTGCTAAGTCAATGAAGGCAATAGCAACAACGACCATTGTCAAACAGGTCTGACAAACGCCTACCTTACTTACTATTATTTTACATCTAACGTCGTGGTTACTGATAGCAGAACACCGGCCATCTGACAACAATAGCACTAGAGACGGTTCAAACTATCACACAATCGTGAGCATTGGCGGTAAGCAAAATCGAGCAAGGCACACAAAAGCTGGCTATCCCTATCAATGTTCAATGTTCGATGATCAGTGACACAACATAGGCTAGCCGATTCAACGGGAGCTGATTGCTCTGCTTGTCAGCAATCACAACAATAACAACTATCGTTACTCCAACTCACTACCACATTGATTGCCTAATTGGTGGTGGTGGTAGTGAGTGTTTGTGCATCACGATCGTATTGTCATCTAGCGACACTCAACAAGCACATTTCGCATCTCGATTTGTCGCAATCTAGCCGCAGTAATAACTGTTGTTGTGCTTGCATCGTCGCGGCGTTAACCGCTATCATCCTAACTGCCATCTTATCAAGCGCCCACATCGAGATAGACTCGGATTCAATTACGCAGAACATAAATGGTACGGCTACTGGCATGACAATACACCCCATAATTAGTCTAAAACTGTGGCAACAATTTTCATTTGCACATCGTGAATTATATAGCAAATGAGAAAACAAATTGCTCAATATGATCGATGTCAGTGCATCATCCAGTCTATTTTATCGAACGCTCTAGTATTTCAATACTAAATGCCGGTTAAATTCTAAACGCATACGGGATCACACAATCTTCGTCTTGTTATTATTGTAATCTACAATGCATCTGCTGAGTAATGAACAAGAGCTACAGTCAAAGTTTTAGTCATATGGTGTTGAGACGATTCCCTAACAAGTCGTGCCACCATGAAAATGCAACGAGAATTTCTAGTCTGATATTCCGCGAAATTTATCATGTTGTATGCATAAATAATTTTAATCAAAACAAATCCAGTGATACTGAACTTCCAAACGTAAATAGTCACCTACCACTGCTACTAAAACGCTCAAGAACCGCTACACATATTAGCGATAGACTATTATAAATTGTTCATACCTGAAGCTCACCCTCTTGTAACTAAGCTATCCAACAAATGAACAAACAAATGACTATCGGCTGCCAGATTCGATATATTGTGCGCTAATATATATATCGAACTATCTAACCAAACAAATTCAGCTGACTCAAAAGACCTCGTAAGGTGCCAACAGTCTACCCATGGGTGCAAGTCAGGGCAAGACAAATCACAAAACGTTTCATCGTCCGCAACACGCACAGCCTCAGGTGGAGCACCAACTGCCAGCTGGTTTTATTGATCTCAACCAACAGCAAGCTAACTACTTACTATATAAGCAACAACTCCGTCATGAAGCACATTCTTCCCCTACCCTCAACCCATTATCTACTAAAGGAGGTCTTGGGTTGACCTCTGGCTTACAATTTGCCACAAAAAATGGCAACCTCTTGAGTCAGCAACAACTGCAACTTGAGAACTCGCTATCTCTACTTACAAGCACATTGTCTCGCCACCGACCTCTGCCAGACGTACCTGCCAACAATAAATTGAGCCACCATTTTCCTAACGATGCTCCATCTGGAACAGCATTCTTACCCATCGGATCGAACGACACTAATAATAATAGCTCACAAATTCTCAACAGTCTGAGCTCTAGCAATCCAAATTTACATAGTGCCATTAGTGTTTCCGACAAGGACATCTCACTGTCTCAAGAGCGTGAATATGACCCATCATTATATGTGGCGTTATATGAATTCAAATCAGGTGGTGATAATCAACTATCTCTGCGAAAGGGCGAGCAAATTCAAGTGTTGTCCATTAACAAGACCGGTGAATGGTGTGAAGCTTTATCACATTCGGGTAACATTGGCTGGGTACCAGCTAACTATATCACACCCGTTAATGATCTCCACAAAAATTCTTGGTATCATGGACAAATCAGTCGCGATACCGCAGAATATTTATTGAGTAGTGGAATAAATGGTTCATTCCTCATTCGTGACAGCGAATCTAACCCAGGAGCACGATCTATTTCAGTTCGATATGAAGGTCGTGTCTATCATTACCGTATCAACGAAGAAGATGGTAAATTCTATATCACACCCGAATGGCAATTCAACACCCTAGCCGAACTTGTTCATCATCATTCGACACATGCAAATGGACTCACAACTACTCTGTTGTATCCAGCGCCTAAGCAACATGCTTACACTGATGCTAACAATCGTACTTCGCCCAACCGAGCAGAATTAGATGAGGACGGATGGGAAGTTCCTAGATCTTCGATCGTTATGAAACAACAACTTGGTGTTGGTCAATGGGGTATCGTTTACGAGGCCTTCTTAAAGCAAACAACAACTGACTCAGCGCTCGGTGGTATTCGCGTTGCTGTCAAAACTCTCAAAGAAGATATGATGAAACTGGAGCAAGAGTTCTTAGCAGAAGCAGCAATCATGAAAACAATGCGCCATCCAAATTTAGTGAAACTTTTGGGTGTTTGCACGCGCGAGGCTCCATTCTACATCATAACCGAGTTCATGACCAAAGGCAATCTACTGGACTATTTAAGAAATTGTGATCACGAGCAAGTTGATGGCTTTGTGCTCATGTATATGGCCACACAGATTTGCTCAGCCATGTCCTATATGGAATCTATGTCGTACATACACCGAGACTTAGCAGCTCGCAATTGTTTGGTTAGCGACGGAAATTTGGTTAAGGTCGCTGACTTTGGACTGACTCGTAACGTCTCTCCTGATGATATCTATACAGCACATGCAGGCGCAAAGTTTCCAATTAAGTGGACCGCACCAGAGGGACTGGCTTACAATAGGTTCTCTAGCAAATCTGATGTTTGGGCTTTCGGTGTTTTACTCTGGGAAATAGCCACTTACGGAATGTCACCATATCCCGGAGTCGAATTAGCAGACGTCTATAAAACTTTAAACTCAGGACATCGAATGGGACGACCGTCTGGGTGCCCGGAGCCAATATATCACCTGATGCAACATTGTTGGGCTTGGGAACCAGAAGATAGGCCAGCATTTTGGCAATTGCACGAAAATCTTCAGCGCCTTATTAGAAATCCAAACATCTTTGAACTTATTGAACGTCAAGAGGCCATAGATCGGGAGCATCACGAACATATCGAGCGTCAAAACCAGCAAATATGCCATGAACAAAGTCATAATCAATTGTCCGCCACCAACGAACCGAATTTCGCACAACCATCGATGCGTCAGAGCCATAAACAACAAGGATTTTCCCGATCAGGGCAATCCGATCAATCAAATCGCATATCAATGTGCGAGTTCGACCCCGATCAATGGTCGGGAGCCTACTCAACGGTCAGCTCAAATCAGACGCAAAATCATTCAAAAAGTTCTTTGGCGTCAAGTAATCGACTCACTACTGGAGCGTCTCAAGCTCGACCTCGTATTGCGCCGATGCCACCCAAGCGCTCTAGTTCTTTCCGTGATCCTTTGAGTCGCGAGGACTTGATGTCAGGTGATGACTTTGAGCTTGACGCGAGATTTGCTAGCATTGTTGAAAATGATAACTGCGATGACAATGGTGACCATGATGAATTGAACGGAGTTGGTCATAACGAAGCATCAATGGCGAACACTATGAACGGATTGGAACGCATGTTTGAATCTCTAAATCAAGTGCGGTTGCATGATAGCGGACAAGATTTGATTCCGGATGATAGAACTGCACTCGATAATAATCTCTCACATCAACTGATTCGGCCACGAACTAACATCAGTCGCAAATCGAGAGGTCTAGGGTCACCACAAGATCATGCGTTACAAAGCTTCGGCACAAGGCACCATTTTGGTCTCGATCAGAGTATAGACGAGAAATCTTGCAACAACAAACGGCGTCATTTGTTTTCGTCGGCTACTCTCGGTCACCGCGGATTATCGCGAGTTAACGGGCGCACAAGTTACGACAAATCATGGAAGCCCAATTCTAATCAGTTAGTGTCAAATATAGTCGACGATAATCGAGTTTCGTTTTCGAACGAAACTCGCCCCTTACGTAATGGCGTGGTCTCGATCAATGGAGATGCACAGCTTAATCGGAACCAAGCAGCAACTGATGACAAGCAACACCAACCGCCACAAGCATTTCGTCTGCAACGTCAAAAGTCTGATCTTACACATTCGCGTGGCAACGATTCAGCCACAACAAGTCCTGTTTTCCAAACTCATCAAACCGGTGCATCACAAATCTGTGCGCCCCAGCAGCCCAGTGTTTCGTCTAAAGGGCGTCGTTCTATCCGCGCAGTGTCTAGTCGACAGAACGAAAGATCTCCTGGGGAAACAACGTCGACAATTCGATGCACAGGTGCGCGCCATGAGTCATCGGCGAAAGAATCAACTGAATCGCCGAGGACACGACAACGTGGCCTCAATGTTAGCCAATCCAGATTGAGTTCGTTTGAGAATGCACGCAAATCGCTCGATGAGGCAGCCAATACATTCATCGCGGCGCCCCCATCTCCATATGGGCCAGAATCACGTTCGGGTTTGACGCGACACCAAAACCGAACTGTCGCAGTGAATCGAACCTCAAATCATCAAAAACCCGATTCTGGTGACCGCATGAAATCTGTCCGTTCGAGGCTAACTAAACAGTCTTCTTCAAGCGATGAATCGTCTCGCGGTAGCCAACATCAATCCCCGTTGAACAACGCGACGCGTTTAGCCTCTAGTGACCAATCTTCATCTTCTTCGTCACTGGTGTCTTACTCAGACTCACCCGGAGCTAAACAAGGAAGCAGCCACAAAGACCGCAGCTCAGCAGTTAAATCGAGCAGCAATGGAAGCGAGACTTCGATCAAAAGTCGTTCGACCAACACTTCGGTCTGTGCCGTTTTTGCAGAAGCCAATAATAATTGACGAGAATAGACATTGTAACTCTTTCAATGCAAGCACACGTTTTTCCATAATCGTATACATAGAGTTTCTAAATTATTCTGTTGTGATTGTTTCTGTTCATCGTCAATACATTCGGTTTTCTTGTTAAATCCTTTTGATGCTACTATTGTTTTCTTCACACATCTTCGGCATGGTTTGAGATAAAATATAGAAAAAGAATGGACCTATGATTGAAATTTTTTCTTTTTTGTGGATGGGTTAACGACTACTCGAGTTGGCAATAGACGTCGCCGTAAACAATTGTATGACGACAGAGAAAGAGCGATGCTCTGTAACTAACAAGGAAACCTATCCACCATCGACCTCCCGATTGAGAAATAACCCTGCGGATATTTTTTGCCGTGTCGAGTTGAGTGGGGGTCGGCTCGGGTTTTCCAGGATTTTTTCCCCTTTTCGCTGTAGATTGTTTTTCGACTAAATGCTGAAATAAATGGTTTAGAACGATAGAAAATGAACCGAGGATCTCAAAAATGCTAGTCTCATTGCTGAGAAATGACGATTTCATATTATTACGGGGCTTTTCCTATGTGTAATATGTTTTGGAGAGCAAAAAGTAAAATTACAGAGAAACGGTGGATGAAATTATGGCAAGTGAATATTTATCTGCGTTATAACACCTTGAATCTCAATTTTATGCCCCAAATTCGTGTTTTAAAGGGTGACAGGATTCTAGTTCGGAAAAAAAATAAAAGAGTGAGCATGTGACGCTGTGTGCTTGAATGGGACAGGTTGTACTTTATTCGTGTGTTGTGTGTGGATGCAGTTGTTCGGTGTTAGTCCTGCGTGGTGGCCAGTTTGTGTTGAGAACTGTGTAAGGCAATAAGGCAAAAAGTTAGTTTTGAGTCATGACATCATGGCGGGTAGAGATTGATTTGGCTTCCCACTACTTACTACTTCCTGGCTAAATAATGATTGATTTGATGACTTATTGGTGAGATCTGATGTCGGAGTTGATATTTGATCAAGTGCAAAAGAAATATTCAGAAATCGAACAATTTCTACTATTTGTATTGCTTGGGCCACAGAATAGAAAACTCTCAGATATCACAAGAAATTACTTCACTCATGTGTGCTGGTAGACCTGGATTTCAGCTATCGACCTGGAAATTCAATGAAACTTCGAACCAGTGCAATGCCAAGTAAAAAGCTCACTATTGACGACGTTTAATACAAGATTGATAGAATTGAACAAAATTTTCATGAATAGGTGGCGACAAAAGATCAGATCTTGTCGAATTTAGATTAAAAGTTGGTTCAGGGAAGAATCAAATTCAAGAGTCGCATCAAATTAATAATGGCAAAGCCATGAACAGGATGCAGAATCATCGACACTCATATGATCATCATCTGATTCCGCCTCATCAACATCTGCCATTACAACATTAGGTTCTTCAATGTTTAGATTGTCAGCCAAACCTCTCAGCGCCTCAGCAAACACTTCCCTTTCTTTCTTCTTCTTCGACAAATGCTTGAAGATGCCTCCCCTAACATGTTGGCAAAGATAGATACGAATCTTGAATTGATGAAAAACTCTTCTCAGTTGCTGCGTATCCTTATTCATCTTAGCAACTTCCTGAATCAATGCCTGGCGGAACTCTTCTTTATTCATATTGAAATTAGGCTTTATAATCCTAGATTTAAGAGTTCACCAGAGATAAAAGTCACACATATTAAGATCGGGAGATCTAGCTGGCCATAAAAAACCATCCTCTACACGAGTACATCGCGAAATGATTCGACCCGGGAATGTTTCTCTCAAAAAGTCCATTGTATCACGAGCTGCGTGAGCACTCTCTCCGTCTTGTTGCCACCATATTGCATTAAAACCTTCAACCACATAGAAAGAAATCATATCTGGAAAGACTTCCTCTCTCAACATCGCCATATAGCTATTCTTATTTACACTAGCAGGAGCACCAGAATCAGTTTCATGAAAGTACCAAATATCGGTTGTACTTCGGAAAAAGGGTCAATCCGTTTCCGGTCAAGACCTATTTTTCCTTGACCTTCGTGAAGAGACAAGCACGATGGCACCAAAATTTTCTGCCGAAGGCACCTATTTCCGGTTGACCCCAAATCGCCTATACTCGGGCCCCACAAGGTTGATTGGATTTTTATGCACGTCACCTGGCGTGTTTTATCGAGATACGCTCAATGACACCTCATTTCTGCACCTGCGACTTCCAGTCATCGTGCAGGAGCCCCCACATTCTACCTGGGCACAAGAATTGGCTTATATCTCGGGCCCCACAAGGTTGAGTGGATTTTTTTCAAGTAACCTATTGTGTC
>JAIFTH010000779.1:0-16658 GCA_019968535.1 Fragariocoptes setiger | reverse complement strand
ACATCCGACTCCGACATGCATCTTTCCATCTCAGCAGCAACTTTCAGCAACTTACCACTTTCGTCGTGAGTATTCGCGCTTTGTAGTCGTGCTTTGTATTCTTTCAACTTTTCTATCAGCGACATCATTTGTTTCACGGTCGTGACTCCTGTTAATCCATCCTTGCATTCTTTTTCAAGACTGATATCGTCAGCAGACACTACAATTAGTGCCAGCAGCAAAACCATAGCAGCCAGTGAGCATCTGGAGATCATTCTTGACATCATCTCTTAATTTGCTTTCTATTTTTGATTGAATTGACAGTTCTTTTGGATTGCTTTGCGGATGCGATTTTCTGAATTAAAATTGATCCTCAATCGATCACAGCTCCAGAGGTTCTTAATTCGACATACATCGGATTGGTTGTTGTTTGATATCACATCAGCGATGTCTCGAATGTCGTTCATACTCTTCTCTCTATAAATAGCACCTCCATTAAGTCGGGTGCTCGTCGTTCTGTGTTGTATTTTTTTTTCTAAACAAACGATCAATATTGGCCACAATCAAGTGCTCATGGAAGGCTTGATACACGATGACGGCCGCCGCAGAGCACACGAGCAGCAACCAAACGAGATAGATCGAGATGAAATGTTTCAAAGACAGAGGCTCAAAGTTGTTGGGGTCACTGGTGACAACGTCGTCGCATGCGTGCGTATAACGATTTTGAGCAGGCCAATATTTCGCTTGCCAACGCGATATGAATCCATTCTCGATCATGTGATTGATAGCCGCATTAAAGGGCATCAGATAGGGCGAGTGTTTGCGTAATGCCATTCCAAAGCCAACACTGAAAAATTGTTCCCTGGCCAGACGTAGTTTGCACTCTTGTACGCGCGTATGATAATCGGCAATCTTGTGATCAACCAATTAACAGATGAACGGTATGACAGAGGAGTATAAATGGGGTAAATGGGTTTGAATTGGAGCTCGCTCATATGAGACTGATCAATAGTACCAGTAAGCTCACCTTGAACGTAAGCATGGATCGTTCGCGAATGAATGCCCAACCATCGTTGAGAACACGATCGATGCCTTCGTTGGCCGATGTGACGTTGTGCATGCGTGAGCCAATCTCTTGATACACTGTACCATTGGGTGAATTCTTGAATAAATCTTCGAGGGCCGAGCCCCGAGTGACGGCCCACTGCAGCCCTTGGTCGCGTTGACCTGCGCTGGCCAGCTGATCGAGTGTATCGATTGTGGGCGGCCGAGTGGGCACCACCAATTGACCGAATAAAATGCCTAAATAGTAGTTGACAATTACAATAGTGGCAAGCCACCACACGCACACACCAATACGCACGGGCATCCTTTTCATTTGAAGAAGTCATACAGGGGAAATTACAAGACTGCTGAACATTAATCTTCATTCATTATTAAAAGTTCCGAATCTCAACACTGAAACTGAACAAACTTACCGTCGAGGTGGATGCTCAATGTCACGAATCAACAGAATGTTAATTATACACGCTATAGCATAGTAAAGTTCTTCGCGCCACAAAACTTTCCTCCTCTTCCTTTTCTCCTTTCCAATTTGATCTTGATTTAATCTGTCACTTTGTAAGCTGTTTGTCACGAACAACATTTGATTGTGTGCCAAAGTAAGTGGCAGAGGATCACGTCGATTGGCTTGCTGTTGATGACGACGTGCGGTCAGAATGCGTGACGCATGTGTCATCAACAGCACGTGCAATATCAACACACTGATTGTGAGCGTCAGCATTAGCCACAGATTGGGCGAGAATGGTGCGAAAATTGCGAAATAATTAGATTGTTCACCGGCCGGAATTTGCATCAGAATGGTGGTGGTTTCGACATAGTAAGCGCGCGTAAAGTCCACGACCTTGGCACGTGCCAAAGTTATCGACAGCCCGGTGAGGCCCACATCGGATTCGTTTCGAATGACGGTGCCTATGAGGCCGGTCCACGTTTTGCCGTCCGGCAACAATGTACCGAACATCTTGTCGCTCGGTTGCATATAAATCACATTGAATTTGAACAATTCCGATAGACGTTGCATCAGCTCGATGGCGATGCCTGAATAACTAGTCGGTTGCTCGATGGGGCCGCCGTTGTAATTTACGAATGGTTCGCGAGGCATTACGCACACTTTCAGTGTTTTGTTGGCCAACAACGGAACGTGTGCTTTGATTATACGCAACTGGGTGGCAGGCGACATAATAAGGGGCCATGCGGAAGACACCAAATCAGTGCATCTGATCAACTGGGCACTGAATCGTGCGTAGTGCAAGAATACTATGATCGACGGTGACAAATTCATTGCGGTATAATTTTGAGATTTTTACATTTTTCACATTCGATTTGACTTTGATTCAATGCTCGGCGAGTAAATAACTGCGGCAACGAATGACTTGTTTCCACAACTAAACTTATTCTTATTCATTCATTCATTGAGTCATGAATCAAACTTTCCAACGATGTATATAGTTTTTGGTTTAGTTTGTTCTAAGCATTGCCACTGGTCATTAATAATTGATAGCAATGAGTTCCGAAAAGAATGACGAATTGTCTAGTCGAATCGATTGGATGCAACGTCAATGTTGAAAATCGATTGCTAGAGCAATTAACTTTTCGAGTGTCATCATTAGTGGGGGTTGCTGATATTTTCGAATGTAGTAGTGAATGACACGTAGTTGAACTACGTGCCATTCAATAGCCATTCATTTTGATCAATAGTATCTATAACAACGACAATACCTTCTACAATAGAAATAGACCATCGAAAAAGAAACAGGCAGGAATAAATAGGCAAAAAAGGACACAAAGCAATGCACTGCATAGTTTAGCTTTGTTTTGTTGTAAATGTGGATGGCGATGCATGTAATTATTATTCGAGAAAACCCCTTTTACTTTTCTTCCTTATTCTTTCTTTTCTTCAATCATACTCAAGTCTTAGAGCGCCACATGTTATAAAATCCATTCTATAATTGGGAAATTGAATGTCTTCAAAGCTGGCCGGCAAATCGAGAAAATTGGATAAAAAACCGTAGTCTTATTCTTGCAACGCTGTCTTAAACATTAGCGGCGGTGACCTCTCTTTGTTGACGCTGCTGTTGCTGTTGCGCCATATCCTCTTGTTGCTGTTGATAGAGTTTGTTCGTTTGTTCGGCCGCTTTCGCTTTGAACTCTTGCAACACTTTACGATCCATTGGAAACATGGGACACAGATATTGAACTTCAAGATTATTTTGGCCAACTTTGGAGCTTTTGCGCCGCAACAAGGACGAAAATTGTGATTTGCGTGGCACTTTGATTTCGGCCGTTGGCGACAACGGTGTATAGTTTGGCATGGATTCGTATTGGCGCTTTTGTTGGGCCAACTCAGTACCGATGAGCTCCTTGAACAACGTGTAAATGTGACGCCGCAACAATGTCTTATCGTCGGGAACACTCAACAGTGTGGACAGCAAGTCGGCGTTAAAACCGTCTTCATAAACGATGAGGCCACCGTGGACGCCGCTGCCGCGCAAATTGGGCGCGAATTCTGACAAGTCAATGGTGCGTAGCCATTCCATGACACGATGGCACGTCCACAATGCCACGTCGGCTTGTGCAGGCGCACGTTGGTTGTCTGTTGACGACTGTTCGTTGCCATTCGTGATGGAGCCAGATGTGCCTTGACGAGTTAATGAGCCACCGATACCGCCTGATGCTAGCACCGTTCGACCTGAGCGTTGCATGCTATCGATTTCGGCAGCTGTGGCGCGTCGTCGCAACGCCTGCAGATCGAAATTGATAGAGCGCAATACCCGGATGCCGCAACGAATAGACGCGTGATGCAACACGCTCGTGATTTGCATATTGGCCAAATCGTCGACAGTGAGATAGTTGAGCACGCGACCGTCGATGCGCGCATTGATGAATGCCTCCTTGTACTGGGACAGACCAATGTCGTCGAGCCAACGCGCCACCCACAGATAGTCGAGATTGGCGGCAGCTTTGGTGATCTTGTCACAATCGTCGTTGAGCTCCGAGATGGCAAGGCGCAACTTTTTTCGATGCAACGAATTTGAGATTCCAAGGCCGCGTTCCACTTCGGCCGAGGTGGCGTTCATGAGGTGTGCGCCCGATTTAACCCATCGCTTGCACTGGTTCGAGTACATACTCAAACCGATCATTGTAAGCCAATCGGCAATGAGGTTGGTGTCCCACTCGGCGAACGGTTTGCTAGAGCAATTGGGCAATTGGCCGCCCTGATGATGCAAGCTCATTGGGCCGCTCACGCCTGATGATGACGAGCCAACGCCCACGTGCGTGGTGTTGCGAGCCACGCCGCCTCGTTTGAAATACATCTCGGGCGTGCTCTCGTCGTCAGAGTCGACAACATTGCGCGCCGACGAGCCAGTGCGTCGCAGTTTCGAAAAGATTCGCCTCAGGCCGCTCGCTTGTTTTGTCGGCGTGGCCGGCGTTGGGCGTGCTTGCAGTACGGGCAACGGAATGTCCTCTGTAGTGAATGGAAGTTCATGGCGTAGAAAGTGGAGATAATGTTAGTGCTGAACTCTCATTTAACGAGAGGTGCGTGATATGTAATGTTAGATGTATATGTGTGTGAAATAAAGCATTACCGTCATTGTTTAACATTGTCGCATAATGTGACGCCAATGGCAACTCATTGTTAGTGGACTGAGCATTGTTGTTACTATAAAATGGCGAAGGATTTCTATTATCGTTGTTGGTGTGTTGATTCTCATGAATAGTGTTTGTTGTTGTATCGTGCGTGACTACATCATAAGTATCATCATCATCATCGGGGCGACCTTTCTGGTGCTCGTTAGACACGTTAGATTGTGACTTGTTCGACACCGGACTCTTGCGATCGTCCAGATCAGTGACACGAAACGATTGTGTGTTAGTCGACAAGCTATCATCGGCTGGTGTTGCTGTTGCATTGCTGTGAGATCTATGCGAGCGAGTAACATTCATACTGTTGCTCTCAGTATCATTCGTTAAAGAAGCAGCATTGTTAGTGATATTTCGGCCATCGTTATGGGCTGGATCATTCGCTAGATTAGCAGCAGCAGCATTAGTGGGGGTGTGAGTGTGAATTATTTCAGTTTTATCGGTCAATTGTGTTTGAAAATGGTGATTTGAACGAGATGGTAAAGTACGGTAACGTCTATCACGTGTTAGGGGCGACGATGTTATGACTGTTGTATCGGCTGTCATCGCAACAACACCTTGTGGCATACCTCGAACAGTAGCTGCTGCTGCTCCTGGTGATGATGATGATGATGGTGGTGGTGGTGGGCCTTCGCCTGGTATGAGGGCCGTATCGAATGCGTCGAATCGACGCGCCGGCACTCGCTTCTGGGGCGTCGAATGCTGAGAATATGAAGTCATAGCATAACCATCGGACGGATTGGACGTTCGGTGCGTGGCCGTTGGACGACGAATTGAACCATACAGATCAGATTCTGTGAATATAGTATTATTTGTTGTGGCTTTGCCTGTTGATCCTATCGTCATCGCTTGTGACGTTGGCCGCGTTGCTTGTGGGCCGCCGCCCAATGTGGCAGCTGAGGCACTAGTGGTGGCTCGTGTAAGTTTAAGTTTCAATATGGACACTTCAGTTTCGCGCTCCATCAGTGTGGCGTTTAGTAAGCTGATCTTTTCATCGTCACGCATTTTAATCTGCTCGGATGCCGCGATTTGGGCACGCAATTTGTTGATTTCGTTCATCAGATTACGACTGTCGGATTCCAGACTCGAGCGCTTTGATAGCTCTTGTTTGAGCATTGCCTCCAACTGGTGACATGTTCGATTCGTGCTAATCAGGGCCGCCTCGAGGCCGCTCATTTTGTCCGCCTGCTGTTGTGCCTGATCTACGAGCATTTGGATCTGTTCATTTTGGGCCTGAATCTTAAGCTCGAGCTTCTTCCTGATCTCATCGTATTGTTTCTGCTGTTCATAAACGGTTTTATCCGTTGCCACATCAATTTGATGACCACTGGTACTTGGTAATTGCTCGTGCAATGTTGATCCTTGCTGTTGTTCAGTCTGTGAAGACATTTTTCACGAGTTTTTCAACAAAAGAACAATATATTCATTAGTCAATGACAAATTAGTGAGTATCAACACATAATGATCAGTTATTAACGAGATTCTTCAACAGCTGACTATTGCTTAATGTCAATGTTAGTATTAATGTGATGTTGTGAGCCTTAAGATTCGTGTCGTGTGTGCTCACAACACTGTCTTGGGCCAAGACTCTTGGCAAGATCGTATCGATTATTTTGTTAGCAGTATTGATCGATCATTGTTGGTGTGCGAACTGCAGCATGTGCACGTAATCGACCAGGATCTGCACTTTTCACTCAAGCAATACAATCTCACTAATGTATTGAACCACATGCACTTGCACCGCACTACTAAATTGATATCGAACACAAGATAATCAACTCAGCAGCAACAACAATGATAGAAATTCCCTATGAGTCATCTCTTTTGATTCGGTTATTGTTGTTATTTAAGATGTTATTTCTACGAAGAGAAACAATCATGTTATTCGATGTTTTTAATTTAAATGAAAATATTATTGATGCTTACGAAGCAATACCTTGAGTAATTTGTGAGCTGATGCATAATCTGTCGAACGACGCCAATGGCTAGAGCAACAACAGTTTGGTGTGCACGCAACTGTACACTTGTTGGACGATACACTTGTTGCCGCTGGATGTAACTTGTGACATACTGTCCACAAAGCTGGCTCATCGCAACGCATCGTGCACGGCTGACTGATGATAGGAGGGTGTCGATCTTGCACCAAATGTGGCGTGCAACGCGTCGTCTCGCAATGACCCTGTAAATCGTGGCACTGAACTGATTGAGTAAGGATTCGTGACGCTAACGCATCATTGTGATTGTGACAACAATCACAGTGATGCGATGGACTTGATGAGCTGGATTTTACAAACGATAGCGCCTGACAAGACAAACACCTATCTGGATGATGATGATGGTGATGATAAGGAGCGAATTCAGCGTAGCTCGTCGTGCAAGGCATCGATAGGCGACGCTGATAACATTCCCAATTACTATTGCTGTTTAGTGTTGTTCTTGGGACAAAACAATCACTTATTGCCACACTATGAGATGCTTTGGGTGGCGATTCGCCAATGATGTCTCTAACACAATCCTTGCGATGCTGTTCGAGGGTAAAAGATCACAAAGATTTCACATTCTAATTACTTTAGAATTCTCAAATGAACTAAACACTGGCTAAGAATGACTGAGAGTGAAAATAGAATGGCTCCAAAAGCATTCTCTGACTCTGAACAAAGCTTTTTCCGGTTTACAATGTTGTTAGCAGCAACAATTTCAACTCATCGAATATCAAAAATGAGTTTGAACATAAAAACTCATACATGCAAAGTTTTGGTCATCAGCTCGAGCACGTAAAGAGCAAATTCTTATCTAACTAAAAAAATTAAGCTTACCACAATATCAGTGCAACTTTTGTGCGTACGAATCAACGACGGTGACAGACTATTCACTGCCTCATTATAAGGTATATGAGATGAACAAGCGACATGCTGTAAACTGCCACTGTTGGAATGCGACCATTGCGTATGACCAAATGTATTGTTGTCATCCAATAGCTCACAATGTATATTTCGGTCGCATGCGTTTGTTTTCTTTATGTTCGTCGTTGTTCTTGTTGTCGTGCTACAACCTGCAACTGCTGTTGTTTGTGTTATGTTATTGCCAACAACAATCAAAGAACACGAACGTCGCCGTTTCTGAGGTCTACTTGATGTTAAATTAGAGCTTGAGAACGAACTATCTAATGAGGCTTCGCACTTGCTGCTAGAAATATATCCATATTGATCTGTGACAACATCGCCAGCCTCGCAAGTAGAGTTGTCTTTTGACAGCAACAAATCTTTGTAATCGCCCGGATGATACGAAGAATGAGAGCGCAATTTGCGTTGTTCAATCAAATATTGTTTCTTGGCACGATCCCTGTCACGTATCTGAGGACGATCAACTAACGCAGGAGTGACGCTACTCTTCTCGATATCTTGAGGGCCCTGGATGTCGTCAACATCAATGCCATTGACATTGGTATCGTTGTGACTATAACAAAGCGTGAGTTGTTGTTCTGAACAATCAGTGCTATCATCCACAATAGGACCTCCAGGTCTAGATCTGGGTGACTCTTTATGAGGCTTATCTCGCAGTCGTGCCATATCTTCCTGTTGTTTAATTATAACATCCGTTGAGGATGTGGCAGGAAATGAAGAGCACTCATCCAATTGCTTCTTATTGGCATTGGCGCCTTCATTGTTGTTGAGATCGTCTTCGCTGTTACCGTTGGACACGTTATCACTCTTTGCTATTATTTGATTATCAACATTTCTACAATTGTGCTGCGCGGCTAGTTTAACAAGACAATTCGTGTCGGTGTGGCTAAATTCAGTCATTGTTGTTGTCGTTGCTTCTGTCGGGGAACTCTGTGTTAATAACACACATTCAACCTATCATGAAGGGCGGCGTTAACGAAATTTGTCAATGATGGTTTCGTCTGCAAACACAACACAAGTTTCAATCATAATGTTATCGTTGTTTCAGTTGTTGCACTGAGCCACACGACAAAGTCAGCGCGATACTGATCGTGCTGGTTGCACCACGAAGGATTACTATTATTTTCTTAACTGCTCTCTTAGACTGTCGATAATGTGTTGTTAAGACACAGATTCAATTGGAGTAAGATATTCAGTGCGTGTCCACATTACACTACACAGCGTTTAGTGTTTACGCACAGTTCGCTGTTAGTTGATGTGTTGTGCTGAGTTCAACTCTAACTCCACTCGACAGTTAATTCACTGGTAAAGCAAGTCAAGCTCTCACGCCAAAGAGAACTTAATATCACAGAGAGTAAAGTTTGCGATAAAATAAAGTATGAGGCGAACAACGTAAAATTTCCAAAATTTATGAAGCTCGAGAGTTCGCCTCAGTGAACGCAATCTACCTCATCATGTAATCGCGTGAAGCTTTGGCACTTAGTTTGTCGTCTAAGAGCCTGAGAAAGTCATCTCTCGATGAGCTCAACAACTCTGATGATGCAAAACATCAATGAATCATAACAATATTCAAGCGCCTAGGAGTTTAATATTTTACTACTTAGGTCTCAGTGTGGAACTTGCTCGAAAATCTGTCACATTCATCGACATGTGCTCTTTGCTTAACTTGTCTTGACTTGACAAATTTATATATAGATCGCTTGTTTACCATTGCCGACTTTGTGACTCACCATGTTATTAGCTATACTTTCCTGGTAATCCGTCTTAGTAAGACTGAGTTATCATCATGACAATCGTTACTGCGACGTTACAGTCATTCTAATGATTGCGTGATTCATGTATCATACTGACAGCGTTCCATACGGACATTCATGAAATTCGACTCACATCCGAGTATGATCTTGATCATAATTGTGGAATCTGATCACATACACCGCTATCGATAGCTACTGGAATATGCTCGATCGTATACATAAAACTCAATTGTCAAGACCGTTGTCTAAAGTATCTAAGAAACACGAACAAAAAACTAGCTTGCTGTGCATAATGATGATTGTTGTTGGCTACTAATATTCTCTTATAATCCCAGTTATTCATATCTCACAAGTATTTGTCACTTACCCTTGTAAAACTACTTGAAGACGACGAATGATTAACATCTTCGTCTATTGATTTGCGTCCTGGAGAGCTCTCAGTAGATATTTTAAGTGAACAATATTGATCAACAGATTGACGTGGGGGAGAATAATACTCGGGGGAAAAGTTCACGCGATCACATTGGGCCTTTTTTGCTGCTTGCGCAGAACTGGACGACGTGGATACAGATGATGATGATGACGAAGAAGACGAGCTGTTCGCTTCGTCGGTTTTGTAACCTAGATTCACTTTCCCTAGATCGACTTGTGCCTGCAAGTCAGCATCTCTGGAATATGAACTCGTTTCCTCTGGGTCACAGGCCAAATTCTTGACGACGTCATCGGCAATATCAACCTCTTCCAGATACTCGTCGTCTACCTCTATTTTTGATATTACTCTCTTGTCAAGCCTGAGTGCTTTGTGGTAACTTGAGCTTGTGGCATGACTGGAAACATGCTTTACACTGTTTGCTTGAGATGGGCCTCTCAAATTCTCTCGTGCCTCACATTGTTCGAGAATCTTACTCTCATTGCCAAGTTCGTCATTTGGTTCATTGTGGCGAATATTCGTAGGTACGCTCACTGTTATCTCTGCGGACAATTGCGTTGCTGGTAAACCGGGATCTTTGATATCGAAGAAAAATATAAACGGTGAGTAAATCATGCTTGACTTACGAAGTCTTTTGACAAGTTTCACAAATTATGCAAACGTCATGCACAATCTTATGAAGACCTTTCATTCATTGGATTCCTGATAGAATTTTCAATGGATTCGATTTGATTATACTTACTTTTAAGCATGAGATCGATCGTTGACAAGGCTTCAGACAAGGGGTCTAACTTTGTTGGTGATCTGCCAGTGATTTGCTGACTGATAATAGCGGCGGTATTACCGTCAGTATCACGCAATCGATCGTTAGCCTCTGTAGTCACTGTTTCATCGGGTTGATTCGACACCGATGGCACATTACATGAACTCGCCGTTACTTTGATGTGATCCTTGTCGGATTTTTGATCTAACTGATTCAGACATTTGGTCTTATTGGCAACAATGTGAGAGTCCACTTGCTTTTTATTAGGTGATTGTTGTTGTTGCTGTTGCTGCTGCTGTTGCTTATTGCTCTGTGATTGTTTCTTGCCGGCATTCCTTTGCCGTTGACCTTTGGATTTGCGCGGCGATCGTTGGCTCTCGGACGGCATTGTGTTGTCTTTCTAAAAAATGCAAAACGTGGTAGTGATAAATATTTATTTCATAGTCATTCACCGGATGAAATAGTACCAAATAATCTACATTGCACTTCAATTGAATCAATATTCGAATGGAATCAGAACTGAATGCACCGACAATGATAGTGCGCCAGCTACCTGTAGACAGGTGTGTTCTTAAGCATCATCAATCGACAATGCAAACCATCGACTACTTAGTCCGAGTAATACTTCGTCCAGTCGCCACTGGATCATAATGTTGATGGTTCAGTTGTTAGTTGTCAAGCGAAAATATGCGAGAAAAATGGATCTTTGGATTAGATTTTCCTGTAATGGCTTCACAGCTGGTGTGTGTGTGTGTGTGGGATATGAAGTGGTCGTGTGTTCTATGTGGCAGTTACTGTGCGAGCCAGTGTCATGTTGCCTGCAGGTTGTCAACGAACACGCGCCTAACACTTGTTCAACAGCGCCACCAAGCACTTGCATTAGACACTATAGCCTTTGACGTGCATAGACTCTATATAGAAATGGAAATTAAACATGGAATAATTTTTGCCACAAATTACATCGATACTTTTATGGGAATATGATCTATGTATTTATTTTTCTCCCTCTTTGATGTACACAAACGCATGTGCAGCAGAGACAAAATTGATCTTTTGCAGTGCTAGGGAGACAAAACCGAGGGAAGTGATGTAATAAAACTTTGAGGGACTATTCTGGGGTGGATGAAAACAGTCCATGGTCCATTCAGAGTAAACAAGATTCCAAGGCGACTCAAACAGTTTCAAACATTGCCGAATAGTCGCACCTTCAATTTGTACTACTTTCAATGTCAGGATTTGAGTCAGCTTTTCTGTCCGGTGGATTGCCAATGCCATTATATGTGGCTACGCTACTGGGCATGACACCAACATACGAGTGATCTAGTTGTGGTGTGTAACTGGAATTCGTATTGATGCCAATATTAACTAATGTTCGTTCGAAATGTGACCGAACTCGTTTCTTATCAAAAACGAGCCGCCCGTTGGGATTGCAGCATCCAAATTCAGAGCATCCACAAGGAAAGGCCTCTTTGTCTACTAGACAGTTAATTCCCAGTCGAGCACAGGCACAAGTTTCTGGTGAGCAAACATCTCGACATCGACACCCGCAAATTTCGCGCTGATTGAGTTGAAGAATAATAAAATAAGCGCGCGTTAGATGGATATTGGTACTACAATTGTTGAGAGATAAGGATCAGGGGACTGAAAAAGAAGTACTTACGGATGATCGAATCTTTCGGCATTCACGTCTTTCTTTGGGGTCGATTTTTCCTATACCAGCAGCTCTCAATAATGACCGCCTCTGCTTGACAGACATTGGTTTCAAAAATACCGCTTGCTCGAGCTCTTGATCAAGTTCAGACTCAGTGGGGATTGAATATTCAAAGCATGATTCCTCGCTTTCTGATTCAGACATGGATCGAGCTAGAATATGTCTTCGTCTAATCAATGCTTGCTTGTGGAACATTTTGCGTAGCTCCTCATGCTCAGGTATACTGTATTCGCATGAAAGAAAGTGCTCATTAGTCATACCCAGAGTGGCTCCTCCTTCCGTGGGTACTGAAGAAAATCCTTGAGATCTACCAAAATAGTATACTGCGACACCCCTAAAACTAACTTTTTTCTTGTCGCTTGACATGCTTGAATTGCCGGGTGACCGCAATGAACTCTTGGTTGGTGTTAATAATCTCCGCTCAGTCGAACTAGTATCACAATTTAACGATCGATAGAGATTGTTATCAGTTGGCATCATACCATCGTTATTCTCGGTGTAACTGCAGTGCTCAGATGAGGACGGCGATGCAACGTCGATCTCGTCGTCGTTTGGACTTTGCTCACCTGCAGCATTTGTGTGTGATTCTTGGCTCGCTTCACGTGACAGATGAGATAAAAAATCTAGCCAATCTCTTAAGCCTAATTTCTCATCGGCGTTGATTGATTTTGATAAATCACTGGCAGACGATGGTCGCTCATTCGCCCCTCTGCTACCTTCAATCATTCTGTTGGAGTCTACAGTGTCAGTCGCACTTGAATGCGACGCATGAGTTTCAACCATAAACTTACAATATTCATTTTTGACATTTTTCGGAACTACACAACCTATGACAAGGTTCTCGTTTGCAGCGAAAGACCTTGCGGGGAACCCACGATCGTGAACCTTGTCAAGAAAGGTGATCTTTATAGATTCTTCATCGATTGGTTTCGCGAATAGATTCCACAATTTAACACGTTCGCTAAAGCTTGTAGATGATAACAACCTCTGCTCAGCCATTGGCTCAACGTGGTTAGGGCACATCCAACGAGCTGTTGGCAAACTTGTCAATGGTGGATCTAAACAATCTAGGTGATATAAAAGGGGGCAGTAATCACAGTGAACAAGGATTTTTTTGCATCCCTTTTTACAGAAAAAACATGTGCGAAGGGTCAGGGGTAGTGAGCCTCGCTCTAACTCTTGCGATCTTTTTGTCGAGTAAGTTATGGCTCTGGACTCTCGGGTAGTTGATTCAGTGTTACGGTGTTGTGATGGTTTTTTGGATCCCGGAAATTGTATTTGTGGTTGCAAAGATTCAGGCAATTCGTACTCTTTCGGATTCAATAAAAGTGCTACTTTGACCAGTTCAGCGAACGGATTGCCTTCGCACCGTGTCTTTGTCAGAAGCTTGAACTTGAAAGAAAGATTTGAACCTTCTGCTGGTAAAGGGACAGATCGCATGGATGAATCTGGGTTTTCCGATGGATGGGTTTGCGTTTTTAAAAATTTCCATATCGAGCATCGGGGACAATTCCACTCTCCGGGAGGCACATGCTCTGCGTCAAGGGGCGGTTCACTGAATCATTGGTTAAAGAAAAAGGGAGATCGAAGAATGATTAGTTTGAATTCAAAATAAGAGAGGAAATCTTAAGGTAAGGACTGTATTAGGTAAACCTACTGGCATCTTAAGTGAAATGATGCTGGACATGAATCACAGCATAACAGATCGCCTCCTTCCATGCAATAATCGCAAAATGCATGATTTGTGACACGTCCATTCCCTTTGGTAGATTGTTCGGCAATTTGTTGGAAAATCAACGAAGATGGTCCCAAATATCGAGTCTCTCTTCTACGTTGGGCGTCGCCACTGGACGGTGGGGCTGTGAGCTCTAGAATTCTTTGCATGACATTCATTTGTGCGATGTGTTATTCATCTAGTTATTATGTAAAACTTGATCAATGTCTTGCTTAGTCACATCGATAGATTTGGGCAATAATTTGGCTCGCAGTGCGGCTGATTTTGGCTTACGTATCAAAGTGAAATGCTTCTCTGGTGGTGGTGGCTGGCACACTAGAGCAGAGGCTGCGTTTTTGTTCAGATATAAACACTCGAGAGGCAAAAGAATGCGTTCTGAGTCAGTGTGGCGTAGATGGCTCCTTAGATCGGCAATGAGATCTGTAAAGACAGGTGAGTTTGCTTCGATGTCTAGATTGATTTTTTGCTCGTTTGGATACGTTTTGAGTAGCTTTGCAATAGTAGAGACCCATTGATCTAAGTCAATGATTGCTAGTTCTATGATCTCGTTGAGTTCAGTTTTCCATGCTTCGACATTACGTCCGGCAATGTGCATAAATGAAAGTAATAGTTTCAGCTTAACTTGTTGTTGTAAATCCGCAAAACAATCTCTGATATTTCTTAATAGTTCTTGGTTTAATTGAGACACTATGGTTTTACCGCTCCATTGGTCATTGCTAGCCAACTTGTTGTGCAACCAGAGTGAAGCGTCAATGTCACGAGCATCCATATCTAGGAGGAAAACATTGATATGGATTGATATTTTGTCGGTCCTCCAATCGTCGCAATCATTGAAGCTGGTTTGGAATGCTTGGTTCCGAGACAAAGCGCGCTGATTTGAATGCGACGAGCGTGATTGAATAGAGCGCCTAATGCGTCCTGCAGATATCAGCAGATTATGGGAAATCTGATTGCATGTGACCATTCACACACGGTAAGGTTAGCATGTTTATCAATGTGCATTTGTTTGAGGTCAGAGTCCGTCAGATCAACGTGATTATAAACAATTGTTAATAATATCGATTGAAGATCTATCAGTACACGTTTATTAGGACCCAATGAAATTATGGACAACAGTCTCCGATCACCGTTTTATTCTGGGCGAACATCTTATGGTGGATCTTCCGCGGTTGCACGACGTTTGGCATCCTCTAGGAGAACATGTATTTTCAACAAACAACCGAGGTTACCTGCATCGGAAGACACTTTAAATGCAGCCAAATCGGTTCCAGTGATCAAAGTTAACATAAATAATTCATCTAGATCGTCTGTATGTTTAACATCGACCGCGCAAACAATTTTGGATAACATAGAAAAATTGTCTGGGGCACCCGGCATGACTGGCCCTGAGCAATTGAGATCGGATAATGGTTTGTCCAGGCGACCACTCTTTCGCCCTTATGTCAATCCTAAGGTTCAAATGAAGCCACTTCTTGTACCAAAAAGACTACCAAAGTCGATAGTAAATAGTACACTCACGACTGTTGACACTCCGAAGCCGGTTGAGGCGCCACCTGCACCTCCGGTTAGCGCAACGCCGACAGCGCAATCGATTTTAAACAATATAGAAAAATTTTCAGGGCAATCAAAACCAGAGAATAGCTCCTGTAAACGACCATTCTTCCGTCCTTACATCAATCCCGAAGTCCCAATGAAACCTCTCACTGTACCTGGAATTCTATCAAGGTCACTCACGAATACTGCGTTCAAACCCGCTGACGTTCAAGATTCCCCTAAGCCTCCGGTAGCGCAAGACCCACCTCCAGTTGTTTCGAAAACTAAGAATGGTCTCAGATATCCTGTTCTTAAGCAGCCTCAGCCTTACTTAGCTATACCGAAAATTGAAAAAGTGTTTACTCTAGCGTTGCCAATCAACCGCTGGCAACCACCGCCTCTACCTAGTCTCAAGAGAAAATTGCAGACCTGGGATTGTGATTTATGTAACGCTCACAATGGTGCAAATGAATCCACATGTGCTATTTGTGGATCAATGAAAATCATTGAAAAAAAGACCGGCTCCGAGCTATCTCATTTGTATGATGGATACGAATTCAAGAAAATTTGTCCAGCTCGAACTTCAGCGTCTCCAACGCCGACTTCAAACTCAAGTGAACAAGCCTCGCCAACAGCGCAAGCACCCCCTTCAAACTCTGGTGCACCAGTATCTAATTCGGCCTCTGCACCAGTTTTCAGCTTTTGTGTACCATCGTCGACAGCGGCCTCAGCAAACACTTCCAACTCAAGCGGACGAGCTTCGCCAGCAGCCCCTACACCGATTTCTAACTTCGGTACACCGGCTGCAAGTGCAGCCCAAGCACCGGCTTTCAGCTTTGGTGTACCAGCAGCGACATCATCGCCAGGGACAGCTTTCAATTCAAGTGAACGAACCTCGCCAACATGCCCAGCACCTACTTCGAATTCCGGTGTGCCGGCATCTAAATCGTCCCCAGCATCCGTTTTCAGTTTTGGTGCACCAGCCTCGACAGCACCTCCAGCACCAGGCTTTAACTTTGGTGTGTCGACCTCTAAATCTTTTGACACACCAGTTTTTAGCTTTGGTGTGCCGGCTTCGACAGCATCCCCAGCGCCAGCTTCAAACTCTGGGGCACCGGCCTCTAAATCCGCTGCAGCACCAGTTTTCAG
>JAIFTH010000048.1:0-81000 GCA_019968535.1 Fragariocoptes setiger | reverse complement strand
TGTGTGTGTGTGTGTGTGTGTGTGTGTGTGTGTGTGTGTGTGTGTGTGTGTGTGTGCTACCGGCAATAACGAGTTTCTAAGTTATTCAATTGACTGTTGCACAGAACAGCATGACGCTTGTGGCTGCGTCGCTTTTGGCCATAAAAGCCAGTGACCGTTGCCCGTTAGTCAGGAAATGGCTCGAATGTGTATCGCGCTGGCATCAATCACGTCGTTACGTTGAATCAGACACGCCCACTTTGTGTCGAACAAAGCATTGTCAAGGTCGATGCTCTTGTTGTCCTTGAAAGTCAACATTCTTGCCACTTTTACAGCACTCGAGTCAGGCCGAGCCCAGGCTCGAGCTGACTGATTCATGACCTGGTCTTGTTCAGCACTAGACAACACTTCAGGAGGAGAGATTACTTCACTTCTACTGGAACTGGCAGTAGCATCGAGACACCAACAATTCAAAGGCACTGTCAGGCTATGTGTGAGGTGCAAATGTTGACACTGGACAGCTGATACACACAGCTAATGCAGACAAACAACTCTTGGAGAAACTGTTTGTTTTTTGATCGTTTAGCTACAAACTCAGCTTTGACGTCAGACACGACGGCTAAGCAAGACTTAACAAAGGGTAACAAAGCTTTAGAAATCGGCGGCCCTAGTTATGAGCAGCTATTGAAGTTTTTTCAATTTAGTTGGCGAAAAGAAGAATTTGTTTTTCACTGCCACACAAAGCCGACCAGACCAGGCAGACTAAGCAGACCAAGCAACCAACCGCCAACGGAACGAACGAATGAACAAGCGAGCGAACAAAAGACGTCGTCGTCGACGCCAAAGAGAAAAGAACATGTAATTAATGACACACGCTCGCTGTTGTGGCGCGATCGTTAGTCATTCATTTAAGCTTCATTGTGGCCAAGCAAACTTTCAGAGAGCTTGCAATGAGATTGAGAGAATGAGAGCCTCAAATACGAGATTGAACGAGAGCAGCGACTTGTCAGCGAAAAGATCTCACATGTCGCTCGACAACAACGTTCGTTGCTACGACAAGTGTAACGACAACGACAATGACAACACTTTCTCAAGCAATACTCAAGCAATACTTCAACAATACTTGGCTCGACTAGACGCCACACGTCGCTCATGCTATGCTCGCAAGACATGAGACTCAATAGTAAGTGAGGTCTCAAATCAACCTCAAGTCGAGCTGCAAGCTCACTGGAAGAACAAAAGAAAGAAAACAAACAAAAGAAAAAGAAGAAGAAAAAGAAAAAGAAAAAAGGCAGACGAACGAACTAACAGACAAACTAACTAACGAAGAAAAAGAATGGAACAAAGTTCATCGACTCGACCTTGAGCCAGCGTTTGTTTAGTTTAGTTCAATTCAGTTGAGCTAAGTTCGTGTGAGTCACACAAGAGCAAGAGCACGATGCATGAGGCGCCCCCATGTCACACATCGAGCTCCACACACGCACATCAAACGGAAGTGGGACCAGATCATAGCTTCGTTCATAGCGAGTGCAAGTGCACGAGCAAGCTAGCAAACAGAGAAGAATTTATTTAGCGAAACCAGCATGCGGGCTGGCTGCCTGTCTGTCGGTCTATCTGTTGTGTTGGATGGCCGATTGGTTGGCCAGCGCGTTAGCCAGCGTAACGTGGAGACTTGTTTGAATTTTAACTCTGATAATTGGCAACAACTACTAATGGATAGCCAACTAACCAACTGACAGAGAGATTTAATGAGCCAGCGGTGAGAATGGTTACACACACACATTAACGCACTCATTTGAAATGAAACGCACACACACACACACACACACACACACACACACACGAACAGATAGAGAGACGGGCAGACGAGCATGAAAACAGACGAACGTTGTGTGTAATTAATCATTTGATATTTTGTTCTTTCAAGAGCTTTTCTTATTATTGCACGACGCTAAGCTAACAACAACAATGACACAACTGTTACAACAACCACAACGTTACAAATACGAATTATTTTTTCCCTCAAATTCCCTTTTTCTCTCACTCCGACTCTTTAATTCGCAATTATCCACTTGCGCTGCTATTACAATTATTATTATTCAATTTGTGGCACACGCGCGCAATCTTGTGTGAAAAATTCATACAGAGATTTATCACACAATCGTATTAAACACGTGCCGGCGTTCACATTTGCACATTTGACGCGTCTCATCGATTTATATTTAGGTAAGTATTGTTTGTTCATTGAACATACAATGATAATGCAATCGTAAATCGTATATCAATCAACTAATTGTGATTGACTATGACTCAATTGATTGATCCATTTTTAGGCTACAATTTGATTGAGACAATTGAAGCGAACGCGTTCGTTGGCCTTGCACGACTGGAAATGCTCGATTTGGGCTCGAATCGCATTGTAAGCTTCGATGCGAGCGCCTTTGTGCCAATGAGTGAATCGATGTTGAAGCTTGTGGTGGCCAATAATCGTTTCGATATGTTGCCCAGCGACGGTTTGCAGCGACTGACGCAGTTAGTGGCGCACAACAATGTGCGGTGGCGCCACCTGCCGGCGGCGCATCATTTGCCCCGCATCGAGCGTCTAGTGTTGACATATTCATATCATTGTTGTGATTTTGTGTCGAGCAGCTCATCGTCAGCTGCTTCTGCAAACGATGAGCTGTTCGATGATGAACAAAGTGATAACGAGCAGAGATCATTGTTGACATCGATCGTGATCGAAACAGTGGGAGGAGCAGGAGCAGGAGCAGCAGCCCCCCTCTCACGTGAGCTGCAATCATGGACGTCAGCACGTGAAGCCACAATGAGCAGGAGAAGCAATAATGAGTCTGCAGAAGCAGTGATCAGCAAGCAGCGATCAGGAGCAAAGTACGGCGACGATCACCAGCAGCATCACACTATAGCTTCTCAGGGAACACACTTCTCTAAAAGCATTAGAGTCAGCGGAACTGGTGGCAAGCCAGCAGTGGAGTGCGTGCCCCATCCGGGCCCACTGGCTCCGTGCGCCGATCTGCTGAGCCCGTGGTGGTTGCGCGCGGTGGTGTGGTGCGTAGTGGGCGTGTCGTTGGTGGGCAACGCCCTCGTGCTGCTCGTTCTGGTGAGCGTGCGCTCGTCGTCGACGTCGGCGCTCGCTGTGCTCATGCTGGCGTCGAGCAGCTCGAAGCGCCACATCGACGTGCCTCGCTTTCTGGTCGCCAATCTTGCCCTGGCCGACATGCTGATGGGCGTGTACCTCACCATATTGGCCGCAGTGGACGCGCACACGGCCGGCTCGTTCAAGCAGCACGCCATTCGTTGGCAACACAGTGCCACCTGTAAGCTGGCCGGCTTCTTCGGTGTGCTCTCGTCCGAGCTGTCCGTCTTTATATTGGCCATCATCACGTTGGAGAGAAATTACGCCATCACTAACGCGGTGCATTTGAATCGACGATTGTCGTGGCGCAAAGCGTGCGCCGTCATGCTGGCCGGCTACATGTTCGCCGTCGCAATGGCGACACTGCCGCTCGTGGGCGTGTCCACGTACAACAAATACTCCGTCTGTTTGCCGCTCGACGTGGAATCGTCGCCGGCCGCGCGTGCCTACGTTATGACGCTCATCACTATCAACCTGTTCAGCTTTGTGCTCTTGCTCACTTGTTACGTGCGAATGTATTGCACCATACGCGGCTCACAAGCGTACGGTGGTGGCACTGGCAAAAGTGTTGGGGGTGTTGGTGGGCGTAGTGTAAGCCACGCCCATGCCCACCATCATCACCACCATCACTCGTCGTCGTGCGCCGCGTCATCAGCCACTGCCAACAGCGACACGCACACCATTGCACGCCGAATGGCCATTCTGGTGGTGACCGATTTTGCGTGCTGGGCGCCCATAGCGTTTGTGTTTGCGTTGGCCAGCTTCACAGGTGAGCCGCTCATCACACCTGTCGGACTCAAAGTATTCACAGTGTGCGTGTTGCCGCTCAATTCTGTGGCCAATCCATTCTTGTACGCAATCACAACGAAAAAGTTCAAGCACGACTTGCGTCAGCTGTTGCGTCGCTTGCTTGTCACGTGTCAGTACTTTGTTCGTAGCGATCGTAAGCGTCGTGTTTGCTCGAGTCGTAGCGCACGCTCGCTCTCACAACAACGCCAGCAACAAGCACGCCAAACAGCAATTGACAAGCAACAAAAGAAAAGATCAAAACAACAACAACTCAAGAATACGTTGAACGCAAATCCTACACAAGTCATGATCAATGACACCACGCTGCAATATCAATATCCCGATCGTGTGGCACTCATTGTGAAACCAATCACAGTTGATCACAGTAGTTTGCAACCATCGAAGCATGTGCAGCCGGCGATATCACGCGGCCAATACCTATCTTTGTCTTCGCCACGTCTCGATGTGGTTGATTGTTGTGTGAGCGGCGCTAGTTCACAGCCCATAGCGTGTGGCGCTAATCAATTGACGTCAAACGGTCATGTGGTGGCAGCACAACAACAAACAGGGTTGGTGCCACCACAAGCGGCACTAGCACAAGCCCAGTTGCACGTGTCAGCGTCGGCGGATGCCATTCAACCGTGTGCTCATCACATTGACAACAGCCAAACCGATATTTCATCACCGAGTGAGCAGCCGGCTAAACAGAGACGATTGGTGTCGCAATCGTTTCTGTTGTTGTATTCGTCATCCCCGTCTGGCACACCATCGTCCATCGATCATCATCATCATCATGAGCAGCAACTACAGCCTCAACAGCAACAAAGACAACAATGCACTCTCAACAATGGCCTTATTAACCATCAAGTCTACAATCGTGAATTGGGTAGTGAATTATCTCCGCAGTTGTCACTGATTTCCGTTGCCACACCCACAACAGCGACAGCATCAAGTGACAAACGACAACAGCAGCAGCGGCAACAACGAACTACGAAAAATGAAATCATGAGGCGCGCTGAAAATGAGGCCCAGTCAAATGTTGTGAGCATCCATGACAACACTGATTGTCGAGACGATCGAGAAAATGAAAGTTTCCGTTCGGCTAACTCAGTCGCTAGTTCGAGCTCTTGCGCTTTCCGGTTGGCCATCGACTATGATGAATCGGCGGTGTCGCAACACATTAGACACACGAGCAATATTTGCGCGCCAACCAACGATGATGCAACCAGCGAGCATGCAGTGAGCGTAGATGACACGCGGAGTGGGTGTTCTGCACACTTCCGGTTGACACAACGCCGCCGTTCATCGTCGTTCTCAGGCGGCCTGCAAACGATGAGCACAACAACAACAGCCAGTGACAGCAAAACACAACTGGCATCAACTTTAGACAGTAAGCAAGCGTCGATTAGACAGCAAGTTGATGACAACAATGACAACCGCAACCTCAATGAGACGACCGCTTTGTTACATTCAAATGATTATGACAATTCTTGTGGTGGCTTTGACAATCAGTGCAAGATTGATCTTGCAACCAATCGACTGTTAACGGCTGCACACGCCAGTGCAAGTGTTTGTCCGCTCGATTTAGCATTGCAACAACAGCAACAGCAGAAACAACGACAACAACAACAACAACAACAGTCTGATTGTAAATCAACACCAGTGGACGTGGATAAGACTATAAGCAATATGAATAACAGATTGATACAATCACATAATAATCACGCTGATCAAGTCGGCGACGATGATGAACGAGCACTGGCAGCGTCGTGGCCAATAATTATCGTTGAGCCCATGAACGAGGTGTCAATAGTACGCTCGTATCCCAGCCAAACAGATCATGACAAAGAGTGTCATGAGGAATCAGCACACCACATGTCGTCATCATCATCGCCGTCGCCATTGTCGTCATCATCATCGAATGTGATCGTGTTGCCCAATCGGCAACCCAATCGATTAGCCTTTCAATTGTTCGCCAATCCGTTATCTCGGTCTCCAGCAGCTAATGTTCATGAATGCTCTTCGTCGTCGACACGTTGCCATTCGATGCTACAAATGATGCAAGCTCAGCCATCACGAACTTGTCAACAAAGCACACCACCATCTAGTCAGCAACAGCAGCAGCAACAACAACATGCTTGGTCGCAAAACAACGGCACCAAAGTCTCTTTGTTGCTCAATCAAACAACAACACCAGACTCAACAACAGCAAACTCGATTAGCTTGCACATACAAACCAATTGCAATGATGACGTAGATGCGAGTAAACTGAGTCTCAATTCCGTGTCAATCGGAATGTCAACGTCGGGTTCATCATCATCTTCGTCATCGTCCAGCAGCGACGATAGTAGCGATGACGAAGACGGACACACCAATCAGACTTCGATGCCCAGCACTTCACAGCACCATCTGTCGGCCGAATGTGACAACAATCAATGCCATACCAATGAACAACAGCAACAACAACCATTGCTTATAGTGAGAAATCTATCGTCTACTCCAATCGGTGTGATCCGTTCGCTCAGTTGGTCCAATTTTAGTTGTCCCACTGACAACAACGACAAGGACAACCATTTTCCACACGATCAATTGCAAGTGTACACACACAAGGAATCAAGCAATTGCCAATTGATTGATGGCCACCACCACGTACTATTGGCGTGCACTGATCGACCCAAATCGGCCGCCGGTCGTCTTATGACGTCCACCGCGACAACGTCCAACAACGGCAACACATACGATAATGCGACCACCGAGAACGTTGATTCGCAGCAGGTGCTTATCGATAGCACTAGTACTGTCAGCACCGCCGGAAATTCAAGGCCAGACGATAGCACCAACATGGCGAGCGGACAGAGTGAAACGAGATTGTTGTCGCGACTTGGCAATTTTCTATCATCACTGACATTTTTAACGTCCTCAAAAAGCAGTAATAATTCTCATACGTACGTATGAGGCTCGTTTCCAATCGAATTCCATTCAATATATTTCGTTCAGTTGGCTTTCCAGCAATTATTCAGCGGCCAGCAATCTCGACGGCTCTCGTGCATTTCTCGCACAAATTACGGGCGTTTGCACATCTTTTTTGTTTGTATAATTGCTGGCATGATATGACTTAAATAAACAATAATCAATATCTATGGATCACAATATGCGAATCAGAATCAATAACTCATTTTTCAATTATGAGATCGTCTTTATTATCTCACTCTTCATCAAACTCTTACTATACTAGAAGTAGGATGAACACAAATCACTAGATGGCGCTACATGTTCTCCAAGCAAATGCAATTCATGATCATCTTGAAAGAGCTTTGGTGTCTTGATGCCGCTCATTTATCCACTCACGTTGGGGCCCACCGAGTGATTGCCTTCGCGCAGGTGATTACTGGCCGCTTCTTAAGCGGAGTTGTTCTGATTCGATAATACTTAAAACGATAATAATGGATTACAGATCGAAAGACGCAGTAGCATCAAGCAAGGTGATGTTGCAACGGCGTGCCTTTGATAATCATAATATGTATTATGATTCACTTTTGCTTGGTTTCTGTGTACGGATGTTGTCGCTGTCTGTCCGTTATCAATCTCCGTAAGAGACTTAGAACTTTTCGATCAAAGGGAAGCAACTTACTGTGCAAGAAAACAAGTTACTGTGAACATCATCTAAAGAGATTGCTAATTGAGCTTGTCTCGTCTCGTGTTGGCAATCAAACTCTTTGCCACTATGAGTCGATGAAAAATAGGCATCTAGTCACAAAACATAGACGAACATATGGGCTAAATCTGTTTGGCAACAGTTTACAATTAGTTTCCTAGAGCATTCTCTATTTTCTAAATCTAATTATCTTGTTTCTAGAGTCAATTCAAGTGATGCATTAATGTCTATTAGTTTATGACCTCTTGCCTGTAAGATAGAAGTTCAAGCTCCAGTTGTTGGAATAAAGTTTTAATGGTTTGAGACATTGCTCAATCAGATCTCTGAGAGAGCAGTAGTCATGAAGCATAACTGTATCATAAATGTTATTTGATTAGTTTCAACACGAAAATTTGCTAAATCTATGTTTAGCCCCTAGTAGAAAAACTAATAGTATTTTCAAGGAAGAAATAAAGTGTGTAACAAATACAGTGGACATGCCTCTCTTTCTGATTTGGTCCCATTTTTCACTAATCATGATGCCCAATTGATTTGTGTGTGTCTGCATACAACACACAGTTCAAGTGCGCTCCTGCTCCTGCTCCTGCTCTTGATGAGGTTGTCTTTTCTCTTTCTTGCTCTCGTCTAAGTGTTCAGGTTGCGACAAAAGTACGGCATTGGAGTCACTGATATCTGTGCCTATATTGCTATTGACCAACAGCGGAACTGGTTGTATTGCAGTCTTGTTCAATGTATTCAATTGTGGCAACTGTGTTGTTAATGTGTCATTGCCAGGCGCGGTTGCATTGGCATTGGTGGCATTAGTGGCATTGCCAGTGGATGTGATCAATGACAACGGACTGACAGCTCTCAATATATCGCGTGCAACTGCACGTGTTGTGTCGAGAGCATAACGACCTAAATCAGTGAATTGTGTCACAATAGCCACTGTTGTTTGTGCGGCCAGCGTAGCATCAGCACTGGTAGCATTAGAATTGTTGTTGTTGTTGTTGTTGTTATTATTATTATTGTTGCTGTTGTTATTGCTATTATTGTTCGGACGATACCGACGTCCACCGCGTCGAGCATTGCGTCCGCCACCGCATGCCTCTGCCGGCTGATCGACAATCAGTTGTATCAGCACTGCTACGACCAATGCATACGTTGCAAATTTGTGCTTTGAAACAATCATGGAATGTTGCTTGCTCTCGAACAAAAATAGTGATTTGAAACAGCCACACGTCAAGAATATTTTGCGTTGAAATATCTCTCACCGTTTATTTTGTGCTGATTGATCAATCAAACAAAGCCGCTCGCCTGTGTTGTTTTTTTGACTTGTTATGTTGTTGTGCTATGCTTGCTATTAGTGAAGCTATTAGTAAAGAATTTTATTATTGCCATTAATATGCCATATGTAATATGAATGGCACTCACATCCACACAGTGTGCCATCGAGTGGATTGTAATTGTGCAATATTATTATGATTATTACTATTTATTGGGTGGTACACACAGTGTTCATTGTGAATGAGCAGCATTGTTTTGTTCTTTTTTCTCTCTATCGAGGCCTTTTTGTTGCTATTCAAGCTGCTATTATTCTTTTTATTTTGCAAATTGTTAAATACTCATAGTTGAGCTTTCAGCAGGTGCTCAGCAATACTTACGCACTCACTCACTCACAATTCAACCTCTGTTAACTGTTCGTCAACTGTTAACTGCTGAAATTACACACACACACACACGATTGTTGAAAATAAAAATGATTACTAAAGGTATTGACATACCTGAAAAAATAGGAGGCAAAAAGCAAAATGAAAAAGTTATAAGCTCGATTGTTAGTGACGAACGATTTGATAAGTTGAGTTGAGTGAAGACCACGAATAAAAATAGAAATATTTCACAAAATTTTCATGTGTTAATATGTTCGAAGGAGCTCTGATGCTGATCTAATATCTAACATTGATCGTTTATCCAACACTATTGTTGCCATTTGTCTGCTCTCAGGTGTAACATTTTACAAGTAACAATTTGACGCTGATCTTTTTGTTTATTATCGTGTCGTTCAGTGTCAAGCGCTCGGACAATGATTCACAGATATAAACATCAGCTGATCATAATAAACATTTGATTTGATTTGATTCGGCTCGGCGTCCAGCAGCGAATTGATGATCGCTCGTTTGGCTTTTTAACTTCTTCTTCTTCAAAGGTCAAGTGTTTGGTTGGCCACGAGCCGTGGCTGTTGGTGCCGACAATCAGCAAAAAACATGCAAAAGAACGAGTGAGCGGGCAACCGTAATAGTGGCAGCTTCTATGGGTTGCTTGCTTGAATTAGAGTCAAGTGGATGCAACTATCAAAGCAAAATTATCACAGCTATCGAAAGCATCGGAAAGCACTATTGAGCAACTATCAACACAGCATCCACATATTGCAAGTGCTAGTGAAATGTGGCGGCGTACGAAAAGGAAAAAAGAGAAAGAAAGAAATGAGAAGAATGCAATTCTCTCTGAATTATTTCTTTTCATTTGGGAATAAAATAAAAAATGCCGATTATAACAACACCTTTGCTGAGTATACGTGTCCGAGTACACACAGCAATGTAATGGTGAGCAGATAGGATCAGTAGCAACCTGGTGCGTCTTGACACCTTGATCCCGTTTATTTTAAGTTCGCAAGTTTGCAAGCTCGCGAGCTTTCACAGAAACCTCATAGACCAAAAGAGTACAAAATTACATCAAAGTTCAAGCGGTGCTGAAAGTTTGAGGTGAATTTGATCCATTTATGATGCTATTGCTACTTGCTCAGCGCCATTATGTTGCCACTTTACTTCCAACACAAACACTCGAAAGAATTCCAAAAATCTAAAACAATCCTTGCGGAAATCCTGGCTCTCCCATCAATTCTATTGTCATTCTAAAACTAAGAACATAATCTTGAAAGAAGTATCATCCATTTGTTTTCACACACAAACACACAAAAAGAGAAGGCGCTGAATAAAAAGCAAATCTTAAAAGAAAGAACGTAATATTGATGATGTACTAACCTGTAAGGGTACACTTGTTCTTGCTTATTCAATAGACATTTGATAATTGACTAGCGGCTCATTCAAACGTCGATGATCAGATGATCAGCAGAAAAAGCGCTAATCAGATCATCATCATCGTCATCTCATGCAATCGCAGCGTTGCCCATCGATTGGTGTCTGTTTCGACACTTGGCTCGTAGTGATTCGATTATTTTTAAACAGAACACAACAAAACAAATCTCTACGCATCGAACATGAACAGAGCAACGCATTTTAATATTGCTTCCAATGCGCATCACTAAGTCTGCTTGGCTGTCCTTGTATAGGCCACCTATCATGGTATAACTAGTTTAGCTTATCGTCGTGTAACGTAAGTTCGTGTGAGTGAGTTGAGTGAGGTAGCAACAATCATCAGTGGTCAATAGAACCAAGGCTCTCATATTTGCCGGTCAGTTTGTGTGCGCGACCATCGTTGACTAGCCTGCTTACTGATGAAAAAAAACCTTTCTCAAACGACACGATAATGATATCATGTTGATCTGGCAAATATCAGAATGCACTTGTTGTTACACTTGCTGATGCTACATTCGTTGCCACACTTGCTGTTGCTGCTGCCGCCGTTGTTGTGTTGTTGTTGTTCAACTCGAGCAACATAGAGCTAGTGACGATAAAATCTTCTCTTTTTCATTTGGCTTCTGTTGTTTCTATCGAGCTAGCTATTTTGCTAGTTAGTTAACACGAAAGAACGAACGGCAGCCACACAGAGGTCGGCTGCCGTTCGGTGTGGTTGTCTCTATGTATCGTTTGATGTGCATACTTGTTGTTGGTGTTTGTTATTGTAAGACAACAGCAGCTATCGTTTAAAAATGACGATGACCGACGGCCTAATCAGATGAGCAACAGCGATAAGCGTGTTAATTATTAACGTCTTTTTGTTGTCTGCTGCTCGTTTGCTCTCCTGGTTTTTCGCTTTGCTTCACTCACTCACCTGACTAACTCAATCACTCGCTCTGGCAAGTTTATTCTTTCTCTCTAGTTTGGCTTGCTTCTGTTTAGGCAGTCGTTGAAACGGAGCAGAGTATTTTTAGTATCCGTTCAATGTAACATGAACGACGAGAAAACTATCGAGGTTTTGTTCAAATTCTTTACAAAACTTGCAAAGCTTTTGAAAAAACTCACAAGATGGCGTCAATGATCATTGGTGTTATAGTTTCGTTAGATATCAATCGATCGTCAGTCACCGCAAACAACAACTTTAGTGGAGCTAAACTCGGCTCATCTTAATTATTGCTCATTCAATTGGTCTCTGGATTTAATTCTCTCATCCCCTCACTAAAAGAATTATGTGTCTCTTGAGTGGTTGTAATCTCAACTAAGGAGGATTCTATTTGCTCTATTTGCTATGTTAATTCTTCTCTAGTTCGAATATCGTTATACTCAAGAGCTCAGATAGCTCAGCAATGTAATAATGAAGCAATAAAACAACAATCTTTCTTACTCGAAAACAATATGATACGTTGTTCCTTGCAGGATTACTATTATTATTATTACGATTATTATGTCTTTGCATTGTAGCAAGTGAAGCTTCAATTACCGCTCATTATGTCAATTTATTGCCCTCAAACTGATTATTTAGCGCATGAGTACAATTATATGCCACACAAACGTACGACGACAACAGAGAACAGACGTTAGACTAGAGTGCCAACAATAAAATTACAACTGACGTGTGCCATCATTGACGCATAATTACTATTTACAGTGTAACGATAATTTTTTCTTGGTTTTTTTTCTCAGCTTGAAACTAGTAAAATTCAATAGTTAAAATGTTACTGACCGGAAATGGACACCTAATGGAATATCTATTACTCATTGTTCACAAGCTCACTCAGAAACATTCAATTAGCGTGCAAGCAACAAGTGTTAGCTAACATTTGTTCTCTCTTTTCTTTCTACTATTCTAATTCAATCTTTAGTCCCAATGCTTGTGAGAATGCTTGTGTCTGTATTATTCAAAATGGACGCACACAAAAAATTGTGTGACTCAATAAAGTAATTTGCTGTTCAAACTAATAGCAGCAGAAATGACGCGCCCAAATGACCACGACGACGATGGAGCCAACAATGCGCAGCACTACGAGAGCATGAAACGACAAGTGCTTGTGATCTCAAGCGATGTGGCGCGCGCCTGTGTGTAATGATAATTGAATCAATAATTGATTAATTGTCGGCTAGTGTTCTGGCACACAATTCTCTTCTGTGTTCGTGTCTATGGCTGATCAACTAGTGCTTGTTCTTCTTTGTTGGAGCGCCGCCGGATTTTTGCACTTTGAACAGATAGACGCACGGACGAAAGAATGAACGAACGAACGAATGTAAGGACAAGCGGCGATAGACAAGACAAAAGGTTTCTGATGTCCAGAGTCAAGCTCATTTGAATTTTTCTTATGCATTGCATCTTAGCGCTCGGTAAAATATGGCAATACGAGAGACAGCAGCACTCGCAGTCTTCGATTTGAGAATTTTATTGTACACATGGTTTTATTGAATTTTATTGAAGATGGGCGAGCCAATTGTTGTTGGTTCACAGCACAATACAGCTGTATAGTTTGCTTTACTACTTTTCGTCGCTGTTTCGATCAATTTTAGACAAACCTGTGCGCTATTTTTTTCAATGCTTCACAATGTGGAATGCAGACAGCAGCAGCAGCAATTGAACAATCGAGTCGAGTGTGAGTTATGAAACCACCAGGTGAGCCATGAAATTCGATCAGCTCTTGATTGGAACTAGTTTCGAGCGTGGGCTATAAATATTTTCGCTATACTTGCTCTTGTGTTGTTCCAATAATAAGCGAACCCTTCTTGCGAACACATTGTTTCAAACTCAAATTTCTCAATCTCAACAGCGAAGGGATTGGCCAGATGAGCTATTGAGCGATTTATTGCAGCACCAAATTTACCGAGCTACGAGAAAGAAATTTGGTGGGGGGAGAAAGAGAGCAAGAATCAATCAATATCAACTTTAAATAGAATTGGTCCATGAGAATAGTGAAAAAAAATTAGTTTCAATGTATCAATAAATAAAAGAGATTAAATTTCAAGTGTATTTTTTTCCAGAGCTTTCATTATCATAACCTTTAAGCATCATCAAAAGTTTACTTGCATAAGCTCGGTGTAAGAACATAGTGTGAATTAATTTATTCACTCAATGAAGAAATGCTTCTTTTATTACAATTATTTCTACTGGTTGTTTAAACTAAGTAATAATAATAAATGGTGCCCTGGACGATGCATGGCATGCTTTGAAACCTCAACATGTGCTATTAATGCTTATCGGAGCAAAAGGTTCAATGTGAAGCTTTGTAAAGAAGTAGGTTTTGTTGTGTGCTAGCATGAAAGCTAGCTGACAAGTAGATTACTATTTTATTTTTATTAGCACCCAAAGCGCGTGCCATTGAGCCAAATCGATCGATACAAAGCTCGTCTTCTTCGTATTGCTGTTGTTAATCCTATTAGTGCTAGCTTGGTCGCTCTTTCTCTCTCTAAGTTGCCTGACTGCCATTATTAATTGTTGACAGGCAAACTTGACGGTCATAGAATGAGCGAGCAGCGAAAGCGGCGCATACGCTAAGCAGGCGACGAATTTCGCCTGAGGTCACAATCGCATTTGTCCATCTTGTCTTCTCTCCCGCGTTTGCATTGGCTCGCTTTCTATTGGTTATTCGTTTCGAAATAAATGTGAAACGATTTGTTGTTGTTAATCAACAAGCAAACTTGTTGATTGTTGGGCAACGGCAGCAGCGTCAGTCATCAACCACAATAATCAGCAAAGACAAAGACAGATTGCTTGACTTGACTTTTAACACCGAAGCTGACACTGACTCATGATATGAAGAGCACTTTATATTATATTGCATGCTATGATTTTGATTTTGATAAAACATCCCCATGCTTTTAATTCAGTTGACTATTGAGCTTTCTTTACTTTTCATCATCATTGTTCTACACATTGTAAAGATCATTGGGGCGAGATAATCAAAGATCATTGCACACAAGATGGCTGCTTTTGCATCAAGGGCAATGTATTCATTTCTCGCTCTTTTATTCTGTCTGTCTGTCCGTCCGTCCGTATGAATCGATCAGCATGAGTAGCGAGCAAACAACTGAGCTCACAAGTTAGTCGATCAAATAGTTCTTATAAGATGTAACAAACTGATGGTGTGTCGAAAATGTTCGAATCGAATTGCCGAATCAATCTATGTTTGAAAAAATAAATAAAAGTTGAACAAAAATTGTCTCATACCGTAAGCAAGCAAGCAAATAAACAGACAGATGTTCATGCTCTTAATTTAATGAGGGGGAGTTGTGTGGCGGTGACGCAACGAACTTAACGTAGCTCAAGAAGTAGACAAACCTAGAAAGTAGTGGACAAATTTAAAAGAATTTTAATTAAATTGGCATCAAGCGATTGCTTGATTACTGGCTGCCAGTCACAGCCTCATCGGGTACAGCAGGTGTCACTGGCGTGTGCGCTCAATGAAGCTACATTTTTTTTAATGCTCAATTGCTTCGCTTCACCTCTCGTTTTTTTTCTCGTCTCGTTTGGCCGATCGATGCTAACAGGCGCCAAACTATTGACCAACATTGGTGCATCGGCGACATAAAATTTGAGCAAACTCGAGAGTTGAGTGAAATAAACAGCAAAACATTCCACTGCAATATTACGTCACTGTAATAGCAACAGCAACAGCAACAGCAACTACATCTTCAAATTCAACTAGAAATGAAAATTAGAGAAGAACTCTAATAAACTCTGCACCCGTCCGTCCGCCCGCTCGCATAATGCTCATCTGTGTGTCTGTTCATTCGTTCGTTCGTCTGTCCGTCTGTCTGTTTGCTTGCGTGTTCGTGGCCACCTCAACATCTTTGTTGAGTTAAGAAGCAAACACAAGCGCGATAGTAAGACACAAGCAACGAGAAGGGCGACAAAATCAACAAAATTCTTGTCACTCTCTTTCTTATTATTTTTCCATCATCAATTCAAACGAATAAATCGAATAGCAACAGTTAGCGTAAGTTGAGTTTGTATGTGACAAGGCCAACTAGCAATAGACACAGCGACTCGTGGAACTTGAGCTCGTTATCACTTTTCGCGTTCGCTCGTTTTGTGGGCTCTCATTCACGAACGGCCATTCAAACGATTCTAACATCAAACTATTAAACTATCAAATGAACGAACGAACGATTGAACGAGAGAAAGAAAGAAAGAGAGACAAGCTGACCAACGAGACGAGCTGTAGCAGGCACATTCGCTTAGATTGAAAATGAAGACACACAAGACTTGACTAATAAAAGATGTCGAGACATCAAGCGATCGAATGAGCGAGCGAGCGAGCGACCAAGTAAGAGATCGAATGGAATGAGAAGCATTGCGAGTTGAAGATCGCAAGAAATACAGTGACGAAAAATAGTATCTCTGACTAACCGAGCGAGCAAACTATCAAATCAAATGCAATGCAATGCAGTCAAATAGCCAAGCGAGCAACAGGTGAGCGTGAACGAACACGAGGCGTTACAGTGTGTGTCATGCCAACAGTTGGATGCCATTAGCTTAACAAGCACAAATCAGCTAGCTCACCTAGCAATAGCAAAAGGAAAACAGTTGCGTGTGTGACTGAAAGTCAAACGACGAGCGAATGAAATGAAAAGAAGAAAAAGAAGACACAGAAAGTGAACCACATGCAAGCAAACAAGCCAGCTATCAAGTCGTTTAACGTTTCGTCGTTTGTTGCGCTTTTACACAGTCGCTAACGTCGTTACGAAGTTGACACAAGCTGACTGTGATGAGTTGACGGGCTAGCCAACTAATTCACTTGATTTGTTCCAATGGAAATTTGAAGAAAAAATCGATAAAAAAATCTTTCAATGAAACGAATTAGAGATCAAACTCAAAATGTAAAAGAAACGACTGCTGTCCCATATTTTTCAATCTCATCAATTTTATTTGATTTTATTTTCATGAAATTCCCATCTGAGACACACGCATTCTTAGCTTGCACACACAGTGTAATGTGAGCTCATTGCTCTGCCGAGCTAATACCATCGATAAATTTGACAAGTTTGATGAGTCAACTTCCGTGGCTAACAAGTGGAACGTAGAACAACGACGATAGCACTCTCAGTTTTTACTGGATATTGTCAGTCAAAAGATTTAATGTCGATCATCTTCGTGTGTGGCATAGCACAGCCACATCGTACTCAGTATAGCGTGAGTTAAGCTGATAGTGATAACAACATAATAGAACAACAATTGGATGCAACAGCTAATTGGTGTTTGCTCACTGTTGAAGCAAATCGGTGACTTCGTCCAGCTTAGCTCAGTTCGGTTCGATTCCCATCGATTGATCTATCGATAGCGTCGTTGTTGATTGTACAATCGACAAGTTATTACTATGCTACTGGCTTCATAGGTTAAGCCTAAGTTTGTCCGATCGAGCAAGCTTGTCAGAGGCTGCTTACTCATAGGAGCTACTGTTGCTCTCTCTTTTTGTTGTGTTTTTGGTGTAATCTGGTGCTGCTGATTAGTGGCACTTGTTGTTTAGTTCCATCTTTCGTGCGCTTGAATAATTCAAACGATAGAACAAACTGTTCTCTGGTTCGCTGGTAGAAAAGTACGCACAGTTAGCTATCGACAAGAACGTAAACAGCGAAAATTTCGTTCGATTACTGCTGTTGTTGGGCGTGCCTTCTACCGCTTGGCCGCTAATCAATTTGATCGGCTGCCATCGATCGAAGGCAATTGGTTCAGTTGAGCATTCATTTGCTACTTAACATCCAACCAACAACAACAACAACAGCCAGCATCTAAATGCCAATTCTAATATTTAGCGCATTTAGTGAGCTGAGTTTTTAGTTTTTTCTCGTAAAATCAACAACAACGTTCGTTCAATTCGTAGCTTCAACTTTAGTTTAGCGCTAGAATTTCAGCTAACGTGGATAGAAAATAAATATTTCTGTAAGTGAACACTTATTCGCGTGGAAAGCTTGGAAAACTTAGAAGCAAATCTCTGAAATGATGAAAAGAGAAAAGAAAAAAGCTTTCAAGGCGAGGCCTCGTCTCAAGTTTGAGTGAGTAAGCAAGCTCAAGCTCATTGCCCTTGCTCTCATTTGTTACAATACTACATACATATTAAATTTGCTCGTATTCATTCAACTGGTTACAGTTAACAACAAACAAATGGTGTTGATGTGTAAAACAGGCATACAACTAATCAATCGACGTGCTACTAATCGATCATTGGGCATTGAGCATTGAGTAACCTTCTGAACCTATATAGCTTTAGTATTCAACTTACAGTAAGAAAAGCTGAACAACAACAACAAGGTGCAACAAAAGAACAGCGTATTTGTCATAATGAGCAACACAATTTGCTGGCTTCCTTGATTGATCAACAACTAGCAGTTTGTTAGGGACAAGAACAACTAATAGTTTACTATGATCTTGCCTGTGTGTGTGTGTTTGTTTGTTGTCGTACTGTATGAATGTTCGCAAATAGCATTGCAGTTATTGCGAGCATTGCATAGCCATTCATCGTATTGCAATGCAGTGTATCGGGAGAAACAAACTAAGAGAAAGGTAAATGTTTATTACAGACGGGGAAGACAGACATGGCATTCATGGGTTCTAATGAGCAGTGTTCAACAGTTTCAAGTGTGAATTTGAATCACCTGTTCAAACTCGAGCTCACAAGCTTGAGCTGAGCTTCGACACCAGCCGAATAGCAGAAAAGATAGAGAGAGAGAGAGAGAGAGAGAAAGAACTTGAGGTGAGCAAGCAAGTGGATGAGTGCAATTGCCACAGCTTGAGCCCAACTCAAACTCGAGCTCAAACTCATGTTGCAACCAGTAAGTGAGACAGTGAACGAGAGGCTTGGAAAGAGCGGCCAATACTTGTGAGCGTTCTTTTTTCTTTGATTTAACTTGGAGCACGTAAGCTTACGCATTTCGCATTTCTCATTTCGTATCGATCTCACATTCGTAACGACAACAAGTGCATAGAACAAGTTTAATGTTTGTAAATGTTGGTGAATGTGAGCGTGTTCGTGCGCCAGTCTCAAAGTCAATTAATCAATTGTTTGCTCGCGCCTACGTTACGCGATTAACGTGACATCGGCGTCAACATCGAATCCATTCATCATTGGGCGTCGCTAGACAGTGTCTCTCGACAGTCTCACCGAGCATGTTCAAAGTTTGCCAAGTTAGCCGTATGATTGGCTGGCTGGCCATACAAGTTAGCCAGCCAGCCAGCTAGCTGGTAAGACAAAGTAGCACGATAGACAGAAAGACTAACAAACAGAGAGAATTAGAACGAGCACGTGTATCACCATAGAGCGCATAATAACAAACGAGTAATGTCGTTAGTTAGCCAGTCACGCGTTACTCTGACATGTGAATTGGATGGATGGCTTGCAAGTGAATAAATATCAATCGACTTAAAGCTAGAGTATGTAGATCGTTGTCGTTATTCAGTACCAATGTTACAATTGGCAACATTATTATTACAGGCAACCGTCATCTCGACAGCTATTATTCAATATAGTTTCGTTGTCTCAACGAACATGGTGATGAACGACTAGCGTTCCACATCTGTTGACAATAGTCATCATAATTGAGCGACACGAGGAATGTTTCGCAAGATTAAAGTTGTATCTAGAGGAAGAGAATGCCGATGAAAGAGATAAGAGAGGTGCCGATCATCGATGGCTTAGAAAGGAAAGAGTAATTAAATGCGCTTGTGATTCTTCTCACTTCAACTCTTTTGTGACAGGTAACATACACACAGCACACTAAAACAATGTAAAGTTGTTGTTATCAATTTATTTGTTGTTACGACGCCATAACGTGCGATGATGTGATACGTGATTTAATGTTCACGTTGCATTGTACGTTCGCAGTCGTCTGTTGACTGTTGACTTCGTCAGTTGTAATGCCACATAACGGCGAACAGGATTGATGATGAATGAGTGAGTTTGCAAAAAAAGCTCAACAACAGAGATCCTCTTGACGTGTTCTCTAATTTATTGTTAGTGCTTAGCAACAACAGTTAACAGCAACAACAACGGCTATAGTCTGTGCCACGTGTCGCGTGCTTGCAAGCAAGCGTCAAGGACAAGTGCAAGCGAATGTTAGTGAGACAGTTAGTGAGAGTGCCACACCAACGCACTGTTTGCACTCTCGTTAGCTTACATTCTCAACAGCAGGTTAGTTAGTGTGTTTGAGCTTTTGCAATCAGCAAGAACACGACAAGAAGGTTATTCGTCGCACGCACGCATGCACTCACAACAACAACAACAATCGTGGAAACAACAACAATAATCGATAGAATAACAGACAGGTGTGCGTGTTTTTCCAACTGCAGATTGTATTTATAGCTTTTACGGCGAGCCGGTTAGATTGAGCGACAAGAGAGCGAGCCGTGTCAGCTCGGCGGCACCTGTTGCTGTTGGTAGAGTGCGGTGAGTGCGCTCAAATTGACTAGACAAAGTGACGCTAATCCAATCAAGCGATTGGAAGGATTTTCTGTTCGTCTCATCTCATCTGGTTCTGGCACGTGCCACATCAACGATTGTGCACGTGCAGCAGCAATTGTGGCCTGCGCATGAAACAATCAATTGTCAATCGCATCAATTGTCAAAACAAGCAGTCTTGTCGATTGATTGCCACCAGCTATGGCTCACAATCGATCAAGCAATGACATCCAAGATGCTGTCGTGGTTGCTGCGACGCACAGTGTCCATCATGAAGTCCAAATTATCATCGTCGGCGAGCGAAATGAGCGAGTCGTGCAAACCCAATTCGAACAAATCACGCTCGTCAGCTGTATCGTCAGCTGTGTCGTGTGGCGTAGTTGATGATCCTACTGCTGTGACGGCTCTTGAGGTGGTGTCGGCAAACAACAATGACGTATCATTGATAAGGTGACCTTGTGCATTGCATGACGACGACGAGAGCATTGTCGGACGCCACGAAGGTAAACAAACTGCCGAGCCAGTGCGTGTGAAACTTGAACTTGAGCTTGAGTGAGTTGTTGCGAGTGCGTCAAATTGATCGACATTGGACGTTACAAAATGATTGAGCTGTTGCTCGATGCACTGCTGCATCAGTGGTGACGATGATGATGACGGTGACGACGACGACGACAACGACAATAGCAAATCATTCATAAACTCTGAGCCACCACTGCTGCTGCCGCCGATCATTGTCAATTCGGTGTCGTGACAATTCAATTCAAAGTCGTCGCTTGAGCTCAGCATCGATTGGGGCGACTGTTGTTGTTGTTGCTGCTGAATTCGCTGTCGCTGTTGTTGTTGTTGTTGTTGTTGTTGATGGTGCGGATGATACACAAGCTGTGTTCGCATTGAACTCGCAATGTTGCTCGAATTCGTTGATAGACAATCGAATGCAGATGTTGCAGATGAAGTTGACGATGCCGACGACAATGACGACGGTGACGACGCACTCGAGGACGGACGAACATTCAACTGTGATTGTGATTGCGACTGAACTGCGATTGATTGCTGCTGCTGCTCTAATTGTTGCTGTTTCTTCATCTTAGCTTGACTTTGAGTTTGATTATGCAATTGCTGTTGTGCAATCTGATGATACAATTGGTGGGCATCGTAATTGTGAAAACGATACGTCCGTTTCGGAGCGCAATTCGGGCTTGCTGTAGTGAGCACGTTGTTTGCTGTTGTGAGAGTTATTTGTTGATTACCATTACTAACATTGTTAACATTATGTGCTGCATTGTTCACTTGCACACATTGGTTATTCGCTAATGCAGTTTGCTGAGCACTTGGCTGCTGTTGTTGCTGGTGTTGGTCCGAATTTGTTTCCAATTCATTCATTGCACCGGTATTGTTTCGATTGCTTAATTGAGCTAACTGTACCGACATCACTTGTTGATGTTGCTCGATCGACGAAGGTTGCCCATTAGAAGGTGGCTGATCGTGTTGTAAAGTGTGACCCATCGATTTAAAGCAGCTCGTTAGCAACATTGATTTGATCAAATTAATCTGCTGCTCGGCTGCATTCGATTGATTCGTTGCTGTTGTGTCGTGGCAATTGTTTGCAGCGGCTGAGGTAGTGGTAGCCGCTGAGGCAATTGCATTGACTCTCGCGTTGAAATTAACGCTCGTGTTTGAGCTTGTATCGGTGAAGATTGCATTTTGGTTATTAGTAAAATTGCCATAGTTTATCATGTCGACATTTGCAGCTGTAGATTGTTGCTGAAGCTGATTGTTAGAATTTAGGATACACGAAAATTGAGGTGCTTGCAATTGGAATGTCAATGGCGTTTGCTGTTGTTGACGTTGCTGTTGCTGTGTTTGGGTCGACAGCGGTAATTGCAACAACAATTGTTGATTGGTCGTAGAATTTTGCAACAATTCACGTTGATTATTGGCCGTTTGAATTCTAAAAGCCTGTTGCTGTTGATGCTGGTTTTGAGACACAAAGGTTGTTTCATAAACCAATTGCAGCTGCTGTTGTTGTCCAGTTGTTGCCGTGTGATTGATCGTGTGTGCTTGATCAATGGAAACAACATTGCCATTGTGAATAGCAAATTGGGGATTGGGCCCACTTGTCGATTGAGCTTGCACGTTGTTGTTGTTTGCTGTTGTTGTTGCTGCTGTTGACAATATAAAACGTGGAATACCGACAATAGCAAGCGTAACTGGTTCGCCTTTGTTACTGTTGTTGTTATTAGTATTATTATTATTAGCGCCTGTTGCAATAGCAAGTGTCATCGGTGTGTTGCTCATTGAGGTGCTAATTGGAGTTGAAGCGTTCGGCTGATTCGCTGCTGCTGCTGCTGCCGCTGGTGAGCTTTGATTCGTGTTTGGGGCCAACGATGAAACAACAGTTGCTGTTGGATTTTGAATCATTGAATTAGTAGTAACGTGACGAGTAGGCGTTGACGAGATCAGATGAGCAGCTCGTTGCAAGATCGCTGTTGCCTGCAACGGTGTGTGTGTCGACGACACAGGCGATGATTGATGATTGATTCCATTGATGATTGGACGCCCATTGATTGCAGCTGTTGCTGCTTGGTGATTATTCACAGTGGAATACATGCTGCTGGCCTGATTGTTGTTACAGTTGCTACTGATGTTGATGCTGTAGCGGCCATTTCGACTGTTGTTTGTTGCTGCCACAACGTTAGCAACAGGTGTATGGGTCGTGTTTGTATTGCATTGCACAGGTGTCACGGCGCCATTTTGTTGTTGCGGTTGTCGTTGAAGCAACATAACGCTTGTTGGGCAGGATGAAGAAGAAGTTGGAGAAGAAGAAGAAGCGCCATTGGTGGTCGACAACAACAATTGGTTGGCCAGCAATTGAGATCGACTCACAAATGATTGATTGCTGATCCATCGCGTTTCAACAATTGGGTGGCCATCGGCATCGATAATATTGTCCGTCAATGTAGTATCGTCGGTGTGGACAACAGCAGCGGCAGGTGCAGCATCGTTTGCATTGTTCATTGTTGTCAGTGCTGTTGCTGTTGTTGGCATTGACCAGCAAGGATTGTTTGTTGCTGTTGTTGTTGCTGTATTCTGCTGGTGCTGATGCTGATGATTGTCATACTGTGATGTTTCGGGTTGCTTTTTAGATCGATGTTTCTTGACATGTGCCGAATTGGATTGATTAGTACGTCTTTTGGTCGCTGTAGCCGGTCTCTTAGTTCTGCTACTATTTGTTGTTGTTGCTGTATTATTGCTGCTGACGTTGATTGCACAAGTAACTTCATTTGATGAGATGCTAACAGGTTGTGATTGTTGTTGGTGATTTGGATGACTAATGTCTGTGGTAGGATGTGCAATAATTCGCTCACCATGGTCTTTGTTGCCGCTGTTGTCAGTAATTGGCATTGATTGGGCAGTTGTTGCATTGAGTGCATTGCTATTGGTCGTTGAGGTTTGTGGTTGCTGAGTTGATATATTATTAGTAGTACTATCATTAGTGTTAGTATCGTTAGTAGTAGTGGATGTCGCAAGAGCCGTAGTATCGGGTGCCGGACTTTGTTTGAGAATGTCGCTTAACGCCGCTATGTAATGCACGGCCAAGCGCAAGGTGGTTATTTTGGTTAGTCTGTTGTTACTGCCATTGGGACCTGTCGTTGTTGATGCCGACGAATCTTCGGCGCCGGAATCTTCGGTGGCTGATGAGTGATAACTCAATTGCTGTTTGATTGGACCCGTAATTGTGCCTGTAGTTGAGCCTGTAGCTGACATCGAGCAAGACGATGAGTGGACGATGTTGTTGTAATTGTAGTTGCGCGGTACCACTTGCTTGAGTCTTTCGAACGCCGCATTGATTTCTTGCATCCGTGAGCGCTCACGAGCGTTGGCCGTACGCCGACGATACTTGCTGAGTGGTGTCGATCCATTGGTATGCCTTTTATTAGTGTTATTGATGGCTGTGGCTTTGGTTGTCACACGATTGTTGCTGTTATTATTGTTATTGATTGTGTTAGTAGGGTTACTGATTGGTTGCTGATTATCGGCTCGATTGTGAGACCCACCTGAGGTCGGTAGTTGGTGTAGCAGCTGCTGTTGACATAGTCGATCGTTCAGTTCTTGATTTCTTCTCACGTTTAGTTGCATTTGAGCATCGACAATGGCATTCTCATTGCATTCGCCAGCATTGTCAGCACAAATGGTGTCATTGTTAGCGTCATCGCTGTTAGCGTTGGACGTGCTGCGTACTGCATTAGTGCTTCGTAGATTGTAGCCTTTGGAGTTGCCATTTGTTTGCAATTCATAGCGTCGTCGACTGTAACTTGTTTGGCCCATGGTCGTCGTCGTTGTCGTTGCCGTTGGCGTAGCTTCTTTGCATGATTTCGATTGATTTGATAATATTGCACGCTGCTGTTGTGGTTGTGGTTGCTGCTGGACCACAATTTGTTGCTCAATCGGCTGTGAGGTTGCACTGATTCGGTGCATAGTCATTGCACCAAGTGTTCGTTGTTACGATTCAATCACTATTTTAAATGATGCAATCAATGGCTGCCAAGAGACACCAAAGCTGCAAAGCTACTTCTAAAATATGCTCAATCAAACATTTGTTGTTGTTGTTCGTCTTGTCTTGTTGTTCTGGTGCGTTCTTGGCATGTTTTTTCTCTCCTCTCTTCACTTAATCTCTCTAAAACCAACAGGTAAAATTTAAATGATAATAATAATTCTATTCTTGTTGTTTATTTCTTTGATATGTTGGACTCAACCAGTCGAATTGTTCGATTAGTGTAGTGAACAATATTTAGATTCACATTGAAGAGCTGAACGAAAACAATACGATTTTTCTTGCTGCAAATTCTAAGCTTCTCAACTTAATCTTATTATTATTATTATTGTTGGCTACCCTTTTGGACAGGCCATTCAAAGACGAAAAGCAGCACAAAGATGAATAGCTCAGCTTAATTCGCCGTCGATATGTTTTTCGATTTGATTGAACTAAATTTGATTGGCGATTTAAGATTTGTTTGTTTCTTGGATTTATTCGCGTTTGTTTGTCTGTTTGTTTTCTTGCTTGCTTGTCTATTGCGCCAAATCCAATTGATCAAAATTCCATTGACTCAGGACGAACGATGATGGATTGCTGACTGCATTTTAAACAGACACATGGAAGACAGGCACGCAGCACAATATTTCTGTCTGAGTGTGCTCATTTTAACAACGACATTCTTTGAGTTTGAGTTTGAGCTTGTATTATTATTGTCTGTGTGCGCTGTCATACATTTGACACAATATCTTTCTTTTTTAACTTACAGCACACAAGCACACAGCGTCAATGGCAATAGAAATGGCAAATGGCAATAGCTTTAGCGGCGCCACTAGCTGTGTATTCACTCGTTATGTGTGTGTGTGTGTGTCAGTGCCAAGCTAGGCCAATATGAACGGCTGTGCCTTGTGTTGTGCTGTGCTGAACCTGTTGCGCACTAGACGAGTCGATGCGCAGTGTCTACTGCGCACTCGGACGAACGAACCAACTACTGACTAGTGTTGCTAGTTCGTCCGTTTGTTCGTGTCAATCTACAGGCAAATCTACAGCACAGCTGGTATCGAATAATGTGAAAAAAAACAGCGCGCAAACAATTCGGAGTAATAAAGCACGATAACTAATTCTCTAGCAAAAACATTACACTGGTTGTTCCATTTTGTTTTGTTGAGCTTAGATTTTCGACATTGTTGTTCTTTGTTATTGCATCGATTGTAATGATCGTATCGATTCGTTCGAGTTAATCGAGAACGACTCTCATCATAATCTATTCTATGATTGCTATGATCATGGAGTGTGAAAATTGTAACAACAACAATGACAAGTCAAGCATACGTAAGCTCTATTGAAGCAGTTAAAGGCAGTACTGTTGCCGCCGAGTTATTTTATTGTTGTTTAGCAAGGGTTTTCTAGCAATACAAACCATCTTATAGTGTCTCTGGGAATGTTAGTGTTGAATTTCAACTCGTTGGTGTTTGTAAACAAACAAAAGAGGACGCCTATGTGTAAGGTAAGCGCACAAACAGCGCGTGAGGCCTCAGCTGTAAGTTAAGCTATTGAATATCAAATTAATGAAATAAAAAGTAGTTACTATGTACTTGTGTATGTAGCTTTCTATATTACATTAAACACGACGTCAGTGTTTAAATGTGAACTTCAATAATTGTGTATTCAATACTTGTGTTCAATGCTAAAGTGCTATTGCGGACAGTCAATCAACGAAAACTCTAATGTGCTTGCTCGCATCTACAGGTAACGTCGTCAAGTGGCGTGTAGTCAAGTACAGTACGTACGTGTTTTTATCATTCACTGGAAAGTCTGATTATCAGAGTGTTTATTATTATTGTGATTATAGTGACTGTGATTATGAGACTTGTTGTTGTCGTTGTCGTTGTTCTAGCAGCAGTGTTCACAGTGACAGTGAATTTTTGTGGCTGCCACATAGAATGCGTTGCTGCATCAATAAGCACGCGAGTGCACCCAGATTAACTAACTAAATGCAACTTGTTGATCTCTAGGTCTATTCGGCATGTATTTACTTGATGGTGTTCGCATTGCCAATGAGTTTGTCCAATGAGTTTCAACTATAAACTTTGACAATAAAGTTTAAGATAAAGCTGAATAATCTGAGAGAGAATAACTCGGTGCTCACAAATCAAAAGCCAGCCAGACAGACAAAAACAAGCAAAAAATTCAGCTGTTGCTAAGCGACAACGACAACGACGACGACGGCGACGGCGACCAAGATGCTTATGGCGCTGTCGTCATGTGCATTTGTGTGCACAACAGGTGAATTGTATGTGTGCAACATTATCTATCACATTTTGTTAGCGTGTAGCGTGCCTTTTTGAACGACTAGTGCGGTTGCAGGTTGCAACCGCAAACAGCAATCAATAGCTGTTTTCAATTGCTGTTATTCAAAGTTGCAGTCGCATTCGCATTTGCAACAACAAGAAAAACAACGAGCGGTTTGGTGGTTCATTTTGTGGTCGCAATGTTTGTCGAATGTGTGTTGCTCCTTTTCGTTTAGCGCTGACGCTATCAGTGTTAAGTGCAACGTGAAAGAAGCAACGTACGAACATTTTCTACGATGGCGTCATTCAATTTGCGCTCTCACGTTCACGTTGAGCTTGTAAAGAAAACCTCGGCAAGCTCGTTCCGCCCACAACAATTGAGTTGAAATTCTTTTGACTTTGTGTATCTGTTCTTCCGCTCTGTTCGCTAGCTTCTCTAGTTCGTGAATTTTGTGAAGGAGAAAATTTGCTCGCTTTCAACACTGACGTACGTGCACATTTGCACATTTTTCTTCGTGCACTTAGTATTCGTCTTCGTTTAGTTTGCGAGAAAAAACTTAAAAAGTTGACAGACAGACAAACGGACGGGCGGACGGGCGGACGGACAGGCAGAGAGACTCTCCTCTCAAAGAGCGCTCACACAGCTATCCTTGGTGTTGTTGTTGTTGATGTTATTCACCAGTGTTTTCATTTTCGACACCCATAACGACAACAATAACACCAATACTCATATTCACCTCACTCTGACTCTGACTCACTTGTTGCTGAATATATCAGCACCCAACACTTGAATTGTTTGAGGCGCGTTCTTGCTATGACTGCTCTGTTCGTTTGTTTACTGCACACTCAGATTTAGTTGACTATGAACTTAGTTTGATCGCAAGCAGCCAAGAGCAGCGCTGAATTGCACTGTGGCACTTGTCGTGCTACAGTGGATTATGGCAAATGATGATCAGACAACCGCTTGTTAACTGCACTGCACTTGTCTTCGATTAAATTTGGACTGTCGTTCGTGTTAGCTTCTTGGCTACAATTCTCTCTTATCGTTGTTTGCCCTTGTCTCTCGCGGCGTACACACACACACACACACACACACACAAGGTTCGTGTCAAAAATTCACTTCTAGCGCAGTGTTGCTCGTCAGTGTGCTGTTATGGTGTCGTGTGCACCTGACAAGCGCTAACGAGACCAACAAATCGATTGATGCACGACAATCAACACAACGTTGCCAACGAGATATTCAGATATACAAAGCTGGCAAAGATCTTTCGACAAGCGATGCGAATTGCAGTTATTTCATCGTCCGTTTGCGTTTGCATTTGTTTTAGAAGCGCTTGTTACTTGACTACTTACTTGCCTGCCAGTGCGAGCCAGTTACTTGCGAGAAATTCTTAGGAAAAATTCCATCAAGAATTGAGAGAAATATGAATCAGTTCGAATCGAATCGAATCGAGTTGAATTGAATTGAATTGCATAATGGCTATTTCAAACGCGCGCTAACGTCGCGTTGAATATATCGCCACGATTTTCACGATTGCTTGCTCATGTCAGCTACCACGATGCCTTTCGTAGTGCACTGAATCCTACTAGTAGGAGCATTGATAGTGTTGAGAGTAAGAACTCCAGCGTAACCTTGAATCCTATTCAGTTCGATACGAATAGCAGTGACGGAATGCGCGAGCAGTGAAACCAATGATCAGGTGTTTGGCCAACAAAAAAATCGTGAACTTGTTATTATTATTACGCAAGGTGCACACGCTCGTTGTGATGATTGCTCACGAACTCATTTGGTGCGACATGATACCGAATTCGTGACTTCAAATCATCTACACACAACCCTTCATCTACACTCTTTGGCATGCTACACGTTGCTTTGTAGCGGGCGGACCAGAGAGCTAGCCAAATGGACAATTAACAACAATATTACCACTGACTAGTGGGTTGACTTTACTTGAGATTACAGACGCAGAGCAAGCACACAAATATTGAGTGATCACAATCGATGAATGAAAACATCGCTCATTATCACGATCGTGATACAAATCAATCAACTACTCGATTGAAGCTAGTGAGTTGTTCGCCTCAAGTGAGTGCATTCATTCATTGATTTTAAATTTAGATTGGGATTCAGTGAAACACTTTGCCGGTTGATTGCTTCAATAAGCGCTTTATTGACCGCAGAGCCAGCAGCAACAGCATTAACAAGTATCTTCTGAACTTAAGAAGAACTATTCTAACAGCTACCATGATAAGTGATGTTCAAATTGAACAAAGGAGAATATCGTGATCTATGTCTTTCACGCACAACACTACCACAACCGCAACAATAACAATAAGCTCGTTCTCTGGAGGAGCTCGTCCTTTGTCTCTACTGATTGAGCCACAATTACAATACAATAGATTAACAATATAATCTTCAAGCAACAAGAAAGAAATGAAAAGAAGAGCAAATACCTTAACTGAGACTATCTGAATAGCATTGAATCTGCATGCAATGTCTATTTGTCGTTGCTTATGGTAATTAGCATTGGTTGTTCGGAGCTATTTCGAACACACGCACAACAAGAAATCAATCGCCACACGCACGCCAACAATTCTTAGCCTCATTCTTCGTGTATTAATAGTAGCTTAGCAAACCCTTAGGCTTAATAAACTCTGTTGTTGTTGCATTGCGTTAGCGCAAAATTAGCACCAAACAACGACAACAGCGATAGCAACGAAGATACAACTGTAGCTCGTTACGATTGCTTGTAATTGCTCAATGCCCGCTCGCTTGCTCACTTGCTTCGATTTTATTGCTCAATTTTACGCAAGCTAGAGGATTAAGAAAGAAAGCGAGCTCGAGATCATTGTGCAAGTGAAATGTTATGTGATTTACATTGAGCTAAGAAAAGAATTGATTGCTAGAATTGATAATATTAATGCACAGCGCATATCATACGAATCTCAGTGGTCTCACAAGTCAGTTAGTTAGGTAGTGGTTAGTTGTGCAATAATAATAACGAACACAACTACATCATGTTACATGTGTTTTGTGTGTGTGTGTGTATTATTATCAGACTTTACATGTAGTAATTGTTTATTGTTGCTGTTGTTGTTGTTGTAGCTATTGTAACGTGCGTTGTTGTAACTGGTGGCAGCGGCGGCAGCTTCATAACAAACATTCAACGTTTTCATTATTACATCATTATGGCAACAATAGAGGGTCGTTCAAGTCGCATTATTTATCGCACACAATGTGTGTTGTGATCGTCGCGCAACAATCAATGCCAATGCCAATGCCGACGCCAATGTTTGCTCGTTTGTCCTGTCCAATGTTTTGCTCGTCTCGTCTCGTTCGTTCGCTCTCTGATGTTGGTAAACATTGAATGGTGTCCATTAGAGAACATTAGCGAAACAAGCAAGCGGCATATCGAGAGCGGCTTCTTTCTCTTCACATCGTTTGGCTAGTTAGTTGTTAGTTGGTCAATTCGAACATAGAGCTTTGAACTAACTTTGGTGGCCGCCATTCGTCAAGACAAGTTGAGTCGCGAGTTTAGTTATGTAGAAGGACAAACGACCACCTGATCTGTACGATACTTTGTTGGCATGTCGCTAATTACGCCTATATTATCGGCAGCCAGCGTTGCGTTACATACTTGTTTCAACTTGCATTGAGTTGGAATCTGCTCAATTCAAGTTGTTTGACATTCACCTAGACAAATAGACACAGCGAGCATGATACATTGAAAAACAATGTGTAGATAAATACAGATATTGATAGAGAAGTAGACAGGGAAAGAGAGGCGGTGAGCATTGTGTTCGTGATGATTGCTTTTGACACACAATCGAATGCATACTATTAGCCAGTGAGTCGTCGTTTGTGTTTGTGTGTGTGTCAAATTTGACGTGCACTTAATGTGTAGAGACAATTTCAAATCCAGGTGCGCTTAGAACGTTAGTTGTGTGGTCTGATGAGTTGTCGCCTGATCTATTGGCTCTGTTCAGGGATGATGATCGAATACTCGACGTAGGAACAAATTCAATGTCATAACGTGTTCTCAGTTAGTGTGATCAATCGGTCAAACAATGTTGAATTCTCGTCTTGATTGTCTCATACTAATCACAACCACACAATGATGTGAGCTCTCTCTCTCTCTCTCTCTTCTCAAGTAATATTGTTGTTTTTCCTGAGACGCATGCATATCGTCGTCATGTGTTCACGATGATGATCGAACAACAAAATCAATGACTGTGCGTGTGTGTAACAATCTTTCGCCCTCGCAATCGTCGTCAATCGCATGAGCATACTGTGAGCATACTATTTAAGTGCGCCAATTTGCATTCTAATGTGATGCGGCAACAATGTGATTCATAGAAGTGAGGCCTATTTGCTCAAAAGAGTTGGCAAACAGGCGGCCACAAGCAGCGAATGATTGCTCGGACAATATCTAGCATCCATAAAATCAATCTATTGTTTGAGTTGTTGACCGACGAATGCTCGACGCAAAGTGATAGCAGGCAACGTACTTGAGCTACTGTAATATGTACTTCATGGTCAACAAAGTTATTGAGTCGTTTATTAATGTGCGGCTTACAGTTTATAAGTTAAACAACAATAACAATAGCAATGACGATACTGATTGTGTGCAATATCAGACACTCTCAATGCTTAGAATGACCAAATATTTGAAGTGATTGCGGATGTATACATATACGCATGTATATGTGTGTGTGGTGTGTCTTCATCGTGACCGAGCTTAAATCAAATCCACTCATTCAAGCTCACATTTAGACTCTGAACGAGCCCGGAGACTCGAGAGCTGATCTAATTGTTTTCTAGATCGCTTGTTTTCTCTTCATTTATTCATCAATTCATCTGACTCTCCTTCTTGTTGTTCTTCTCTGTATGATTTGCCTCTTGAACTCTTGACAGCATTCACTCTCAACAGCAACAACTATTCTATAGATTCAATTTGATCGGTCACTGTTCAACAAAGCGGCTGATATTGTTCGATCAATCTTTGTTTGTGGCCAGATCTCAACGATCTGGCTGGCGCATCTTATTTTGATTGATAACTTTATTATTCATTTGTTGTTTATTTTAGCTGTGAAACTGAGTTGTTGTTGTTGTTGCTCTTGCTCTGCTCTGTTCATGCGAATGAATTTCAGCAAACATTGCATACGCCCTTTGCAATGTCTAAAGAGCACAAGAGCTTGTGATCGTCGTCTCGAAATTTAGTATCAAATATCAATTATTAAGTGAAGAACGTAAGCGTTACTTGAGTGTGTGTGTGTGTGTGTGTGTGTGTGTAGAGATGTGTGTGCGTGTGCGTGTCACCGACAGTGTGGTCAGAAGAGAAAATTTTATTCCAATCTGAAGATTGCAATTCAATAGTCTTAACACTGTTTTAACTAAAAAGAAAATAAAAATGAAACTAGAAAAAGAGAAAAAACTTGACTTGTGAGTTTATCTTAATTGACATCTTGAGCTAGACTGTACACATCTCCATATTGACATGTCTCAATGCCCTAAGTGTCTCAAGGTGTGTATTCAAACTGATGCTCACTATAGCTCGCTCACTCATTGTAGCTTGAAGATAGCATCCAGTCTGAACATTTTGCTCTGGACATTCGCTTTGCTAAAGCGAATGTCCTAATGTCCGAAACGTCAATGTCCCTAATGTTCATATTAAATATGAAGGCAAACAACGATCAACACAACAAAGCCATGTGCCGCATCACTCAAACTAGTCGCTCTCTGTTGCACACTTGGTTGCAGTTTGAGTTTCATTTAGCTTTTTTGTCGCAACGAACAAATTTAGAAGAAGTTTAATATCAACGAAACATTGATGTTGTTTTTGTGATGCCGCAATATTAAAGATGAAAATGAAATTTTCCTGCTATTTAGATGATGCAACAAGTGATAGCTCACTTGTGCAAATGTTGCCAGACCACCGGCCAGCTAACAACTAACAACAAGTATGCTCAATCTGTTGCAATAATCAATGGTTAAATGTTGACGAGAAAATGTGAGTTTACCTACATTGACTGAATTGACGCCGCCGACGACCATTGCCTCGTTTTGTAATTTATGGCTCGATAGAATCGAGATGTTTTCCTTGTGAGGCCAAACTGTATTCTGTGACTTTCGCCACTAACAGTCACAGCGACAACAACAGCAATAACAACAGCACAACTAACCAACAACTGAGCGACTGAAAAATATGCTTGCTGTTTAAAAGTTCACACAACGATTTGTGTGAGATTTGTGCGCGTCGTTGTATCGAAACGTTGTATTGGTCAATTGCTTGTTATCGAAAATATTGGCGCTATCGGTGGCACAGCAATTGCTGAAAGCTGTATATGCCACCGAGCAACAGCTTTGCATACATCACACATTCATTGCCAAATTATTTGCCGAACGAAGCTCTATTGAAAGCATTATTCACATGACTAGTGTTGCGTTACGTTACTAGTAACACACTGGCGTTGCGTAATGAGTCGCGCAGTGTCATTTGTGAGTTGCAAGGTGCACACTTCAATAAAACAACTTGTTGCATCTTGAATTATGTAACTTATCTGTCTGTCTGTCTGCGAACATTTTGTGTACCAGCTCGCTGAGTAACAGCGAAGGTAACAAGCAACGCCAGTGGCTAGTGGCCACTGCACAGCATCGCAGTGTGCCATGTTGTGTCGTGCAATATCGTGCCAGCTACAAACTAACAGCAGCAGCAGCAGTAGCAGTAAGTGAGCGACCAATAATTCAATACGCATAGTTCGATACGAGCAATAAAAATGTTTGTGCGATGAGTTTTCGAAAATAAATTACACACAGCAACTGCAAGCAATGTGCATGACGTTGACGTTGATGCGCGCACAGTCTGCCAATCAATCTTGACCAAGGTTGACTTTTTGTCGAGACTACCTGATTTTACTTTATTATTATTAAAATCGTTTCGTTAGCTTCTGTCCGTCCGTCCGTCCGTCCGTCCGTCCGTCTGTCTGCCTATCCGTGTGTTTTGCATTTTTGAATTACGATTGAAGAACTCGAGAGCAATCTTTGTCTCTCATATCATTCATGAATGATTCGGGCATTCATCAAAGAGAGCATTGGCAGTAGCAAAAGCGCGCAAAGAGCAATGCAACAAGAACACGAAAAATTCGAACACAAAAGCAAACATTATGGCCCAATTAGTAAGTGAATAATAGTTGCCCACGGCCGATTTCGCCGCCCAATTGATGTGCCAATTATTGTTAGAGAACACACAAATTTTGCACATACAACTGATTTGTTGTGTCTAGTTTTACATGCTATATTTGACCTGACTCAATTAACAATTTCCAGTTTACACTCGAGCACTCAAATGAAAACTGAAGGAGCTAAATAAAAAGTAGTTACTTTTCCCACGACAACAATTACCTATTTGCTTGATTAGCTAGTTGGTCAGTTATCGTTATTTGCCTACATGTGTTAGCGATGTGTACGTCAATCAATGTTCGCTCTCTGGTAAACAATAGTTACGTGCGTGCGCATGGACCTAATCTATCGAACTCTATCGAAATAAAATTCCAAAAGTGTCAGAATCAATATTTGCTTTTGTCACGAAAAAATTTCCTTCTTATTTCGCAACTTTATGTTGCAATATTCTTTCTCACACAATAGCTGCAATAGCAACAGTAAATTGCGACGCACACAACAACAGCAATATACAACAACAAGTGTCATCTCAAAAGTGCTGCTCAACTTACTCATCATATTCTGACGAGTCGTGCACTTGTAATTGTTCATTGCCGATTAGTTGAGCATAAATCGAAACGTTCAATTAATTTATGTTAGGCTTCGGTGCAGAATGCCCAGCCTGTTGCCGTTAACTTCATTTGAGGCTAACAATGACCTTCTCAGAGACCGAGATCGATGAAGATAGAAGGCAACGAGAGTTTTGAACTTTTCATCGAACTTAATTCAAAAAAGATGCACCACATGATGAGAAATTTGTTGTACCTCCTCTATCTTTTGACATTCTCCTTTTAGTGCTACTCCGGGAACATTTCTGTGGCATACACACCTAACTTGTAATTTTGGCTTTCCAATTAAGCTATCTCTGAATTTGTCTTGGCGAAAACCAAAGTTTGCATAAGTTAAATACAGAAATGAAATTAATTGTGTCAGCCAATAATGTTGGAAAAGAAAAAAAATATCTTCATCTAATGATTGGTGTTAACGATGACAATACTACAGTACATTAATCCTCTTTCTCAATATCATTTTGTAGTTGAGTTTAAAACATGAGCTTCACAGAATTAAAGTTCGAGAGCACCACCTCTAGAGGAGATTAGCGATTGCATCAATGCGTCGTCGGAGGCTCCTGACCAGCAGAGAGGTGAGCAAGTGAATGCACATCTTGGTTGAATAGTTTGCGCCCATCATTTTGTAGTAATTTTTGTTTCAATCAACATTGGGTGGCCAATAATCGTGATGATCATGGCTCAACAAGTACGCAACATGTTTTTTCAATTTCTCGACACAGGATAAACAGAGAGCTATTGCAAATATTGCATTGATGATTTATGGCCAAACTCAAGGTGCTTTATATGCATGGCAATGATCTATATGATGACAAGTGCACACTGCACTACAAGTGCTCGGTCATTCTGTGTGGTCAACAGCAAGACAAAAGCAGCATGCAATCAGCGAGTAATCGTTTTTGCATATTCTTGGCTGTCACATATTACTGTGTGTAACTTATGCTTATTGCTGTTGCTACTACTGCTCACCGGCAAAATATTAATAGCGATTGGGTCTAAATAGTTAGTTCATAAGCTGGTGCTACTGTTCTGTCTGAAATTCGTTGGTTGCTTCGGTTGACTGTGGCACCAAGTTACTTGAATTTTGCATTAAATTCATAATCGACTTGAAATGTTTCTCCCGATCGTTTGGTGCGACTAACATTGATGCATTAGTTTAATGTATGCAACAATATCATCGAATGCTCTTGTAGAGAGAGAGAGAGAGAGAGAGAGAGAGAGAGAGAGAGACAGTCAAGTCAAGTCAGCGGCAGCCAACAAGACACAGGTGGGCGATCTGCAAGTAATGAAGGCAGGCGCGAGAAAGCACGAGAAGGCCAATAATGAGCCAAGTTTCTCACCTATGAACAAGTGCATGAACGAAGAAATATGTTCATTTCGATCAACTAAGTAGCGCCCAACGAATTGCAACGGCACCGACGTTGCTTGATTCTTTCGACCGCAAATTGAAACACTGATATTCACACGATGCACCTGCACACATTTTTTCAGCGGCGAGTGGAACAGGTGCGAATACGACCAATGATGCAATCATTCATGTTTCATTTCTGAGATCATGCTGTGCGAGCAATCTTTTGAAACAGCACCCACAGCAACAGTTTGACTTCTGAGCGAAAGGAATTCTCAGTGTATGTTTCATAATAAGCTGCTTCAGATAAGTGTAAACTGATTTCAATAATCAAGGAGGTCAAAATGAATTGCATCACACAAACTTACTTTCCGATTGCATATCTCGACTGAGTGATAAATTCTTCTTATTGAACTGCTCTAAGGACGACTGAACTAATAATATCGTCCATGGGGCCAACTGCTTTAGGCTACTGCACTTTGAATGTTCTCTCACAATAGTCAAACATTCGACCAGTAGATTGGAGAGCGCGTTACCGAACTTAAGGTTGATGTCGATTTTAGCTACTTTGATATTAGTATGCACCTTGCATGTCGTTACATCTCATGGAGAATTGCACAACAAAATCAGACACCAGTACCATAAATTATTGGCCAAGCAGGAATGAGCACTATTTTGCATGGGGTATATTTCAAATTTGGCGCGCAATGGTGCGAATGCGAACGAGCAGCGAAACAAATGAATGCATAACCTCAATTCGCACACACTTCAGGTAACTCAGGCGAATCGCGTGGAATCTTGTTATTGTTCGTTCGTCGTCGTCACCACCATCACCACCACCAATTCTAGCTTAGGCCAATTGATAACGATTAGGATTTCATTAGCACTGGATAATCATTAGTACACCATACAATTATTGCACTGGATCTAGCTCTGTCAAACACAAGCACGAACGCACGCACGCAACGTCGTCGGTGCAACGAAGCGCAATCGTCGTAACATGAGCGATGGTAAGGGGACGGATTCTAAATACACAACCAATGACCTCCTTAAACCTCTAGCGGCTCATCCCGCAACAACGATGGCCACTACAATGGCCTCGTCGTCTCTCAAGGCGCCCATTCTAATATCGTCTGCCTCGTCACCTTCGATTATGTCTATGGGTGCGGCGCACAGTGCATCGGATCATTTGTTCAAGGCTGCCGCCGTGTCGGCCGCCAATAAGCAAGCCACTGGCCACGGCGGCCTGTTAGAAAACCCAACAATGTCTTTTCAATCAAGTCAAGTGTCCCCACCTGCAGCATCAGCAGCAGCAACAACAATTAGTAGTCAATTGACGAGCGCTGCTTCTGCGACACCGCTGGATTCGTCGCTGTCGAGCTGGATTCGTTCAACAACGAGTCCGCGTACATCGCCATTTCTAGGTCGACGTACTCCGCAGTTTTTCATTCCTGACAATATGATCGATAACCAATTGGACAGAGTTCTAGAACAATCGACCAGCAGCACTACTAACACAGAAACAACAAGCAGCAACAGCAATCATCATGGAAGAAGCAATCTCGCGTCGCGTTTAGGTCAGCTCAGCGAGCTTAATTTGGCGTCAGCATATCAGCGCAACAACAGCAGCAACAATCCGACAACCAATCTACTAGCACCTCCTAACAATAGCGGTGCATCGATTGCACGCAACAAGAGCTACCACGGTCTTAGCGGTCAATACATGTTTGTGGCGCCTGCACCTGTGGGCCCACCGGCCACAGCTGCTGAGCAATTGCGTAAATCGGACGAGCCCAAGCCATCTACTACTGCCGGCAGTAGTGCAGCTGCTGTCAATCAAAGCAATGCAAAAGCGCCATCCAAAGGGACATCTAAACCGTCGTTCCGTTTCGATGTGGCTAATTTCGACATCAATGCCGTGGGACCTTCATCGTGGTAGCTCCATAATATGTCAAGAGTATGATTATATGGTTCATGGTTATCTTCAAACGATATAATACTCTCTTGGCTCATATAATTCACTCATATATTCCCTGTGCTATTACAAAATATTTTAGACAACAATACCGATAAACGAGCTCGTAAGATGTTTGGAATATTGGGGATTATTGATCATCGTCGTCGTCGTCAACATGCTTTGTGCATAACCAATCAACAACAGGTCGACCCGTTGACCGACGACGAATCATAAGCCTCTACAATTATAACTGTTAGCCATTAATAATAATTTAGTTTGAATAGCATATTAGATACATAGGTATTGAAATGTACGCGCAAGATAGTATGCAAATAAGTTAATCATCATTGATACAGAAACAGCAGCAACTATTGCCTGTAACGTCAAATTGTCACCGTTGAAGTGCCTGTTGGTAGTACAGATTATGTTCACTGGTCATTCGAACAGAAAATGGGGATTATCATATGAGGAAGCACTTGTTTATTCATTTTTGTCACTACGGACACTTTCAAAACCTCAGTGCTTTAACATCTTTCAAAATCAACGTAATACAAAACAAATACTCCACTGGGAAGTGAACCAAGAGCACACATTACGTGTATATTCACTGCTAAATTTGAAATTTGTATGCTTAGTATGTACAAGAAGCGCAACAACTTTCGCAACACCCATAGGCATGATGAAATGAAAATCAGCACACGAAGATGGATACCACGTAAGAATTATTCAAGAATGAATCAGACGAAATATGGAAAGATTTACTTTGATTGTTACAAATTCTGAGATATACACATACCCTATACATATAGAGCACTTTCAGAGCACTTGTTACGTTCACTTATGACAATAATGAATACCAAAATTGGACACAGTCTTGGATGAGAATTCTCAATCTACCATTTGTGGACAATTTTCGATGTTAGTCACTTGTCATCCTTGCTATATGGAGAATATACTTTCGAGATGACTTTCAGGGCTATCTTATAATCACCAAAATATAACAACATAGCATCACTTTTCTCATTTCCGCTCGATAACGCTTGCAATATTATTGTACTATACATGGTGCTATCGATGCATCCACGTATATCATCGCGATTGGCAAGGACCAGTCAATTAAGTGGTTTTTTATCAACTGCTAAAGCTAATAAGTTGATCAAAGTCAAACATATGTGTTCAACACGAAAGCTGATGCTGTGATATTTGATTACACGCGTGGCAGCTGGTCAGTTTAGTTTAGTTTAGTTTAGTTTAGTTTAGACTAGATTTAAGCTAGTTGACCACTGACATTTAATAAGGTGCCAATGCCATTGAAAGTGAATTTGCTTGTCTTTTTTCGCTTGTTCACATGTTGCCTTTGCATTGTTTGCGATTGGCATGACTATGACTCAATTGTAATGATCATGACATTTAAAGCATGCAGCCAGAGGGCCAATCGAACGCAAGCAAGCGAGCGAGAGAGAGAGAGAGAGAGAGAGAGCAAATAATAATTGAACAAGTACAATGCTGCTCTGTCATTGCTTGCTTATAACTGTTAACTTACAACTTGAGATGATGAAGTTGAGCTCACAAGTGTGTGTAAGAGAGTGTGGCAATCATCTTAACAAGATTTCATCCGTTTCAGATTGCTCGAGGGTAGTTGATCATGACGCGCGACAACAGCGACAACTATAGCAATACTAACGGCAACGGCAACGGCAACAACATTGGGTCAGTTACATATCAGCTACAGCTACGAAAGTTAGAGCTTGCAATCGACAAAGGTTAAATTCAAGATCGACAAACACATATTCATTGTAGAGCTATGTACAACTTGTTGATTCACGATTCGCTTGCCTGTTGTTGTTCACATAGCTGTTGTTGTTAGTTCATGGCTGTGATGCTGTCCAATGAATGGACACACACAGGCTCATTCTCTAACAGTGGCCGCAAGGTGTGCTATCCGGCTGGCTGGTCGAGTGGCTAGCTCGTGACGTTGATGTCCGACAAGTGCGTGTGTGCTTGCACTTGCCAATAGTAGTTCTATTAACTATTATCTCAACTAAAACCCGATAGACAGAGAAAAGTGTCTTTGTAAAAAAGTGGATTTTGTGTGGAAAAGTTTCACATACATCAGATGATTAGATGGATCCGTTTTCTATGTCTATTCATTGACGATAGCCAGACGCTTCTCTCTTATTGTGATTGCTCGATCTCACGTTCACATCTTTTGTCGATTCAAATTCAATAACATTTGATGGAAACATTTCAGAAAGAGTTGTTGGCAACAATAGTTGGGGCAAGGTCGCGCGCGTGTGAGAAACTTACTCATTTCATTGTATGGTAGCGTGAGATCGATATATCATTCCAATCTTTACAAGAATGCTCATCAAAATGCTTAACCGATATTCACAAAAGTTTAATTCGTGTAAAAAATTAATAATAAAATCTAATTAACATACCGATGATATCAAAACAAGTGGGAAGCCTTGTAGGAACAATTGTTTCTTATTCTTTTTGTTGTTATGTTTCATGTTGTTCAATGAAGCTAAAATTGGCTACACCGGCAACAATAGGGTCAACAACGTAGTAAGACCCACCATTAATGGCAATAACAACGGGCTTATTTCTTTATTGTATCAATGTTGATAGAACAAGAACAGGAAATTAGGACATACAATTGAAATTTACATTCGCAGCTTCAGTGGGTGTTCTATCTCAGTTGGCCAGCTAATACGACTAACCTAACTCTGAGTCAAGTCATTCGAGATTGCGAGTGTGACCGTTGATCCGGCGCTCGTGTTTATTAGCGACTGTATTTCTCTAACACGCCTTCAATTGATTGACGGTGGCAAGTAAGCTAATCATTGTGTCGTAATCTTTTTACTCTGTTAAACAATGAGCAGTAAGGTGCAAAGAGTTTCTTTCCGGAATGACGCGCGTTTGTTATTTCGTTCGTTCGGTTGTCTGTCCGTCAGTCTGTCTGTCTGTTTTTCCATGACTGTATGAGTCTGTCAGTGTGTGTGTGGCGACATGCAAATGGATTAACCGTTGGTCGCATTGGACATGGTGTGAATCTGCTATCTATCGCACTCTTTATAATGTGGTAGTTGTTTTGTAATTCAAGTTGCATGCAAAGTCAAGTTGAGTCAAGCAGCTGGCAAGTGAATTGTGCATTGTCTTTTCTCGCTTTCTCTTTTTCTTTAGATTTCAGATTTCAGATTTTGCACTGCATCAAACACACAGACAATGATTGGCAAGCATTGCACACACTGTCGCTTCCTTGCATGCATGAACATGAAAGAGTGAGTCATTTGATCAACAATCTTTCTAACTTTGCTTTCGACTAGTACGACAAATCGAGTGTTAGCTTCAAGTGTAGTGTGTAGCTGCAGCCGAATAAGATTGATAGAATCTATCGAATTGATGCGAAACAAATCAAATGAATTCGCTCTCTCGCTCACCCGCTTTCATACGTCAGTCAATGTGTACGTACAGTATTTTCTATCAGTAGCTATCGGTGTTTGGAGATTTGCAATCATTGCATGGTAGGCGTGTGAGCAAATGCTCTCCACATGGAGCACAGCTCCAAACGGCTCAATGCACACCAATGGCCAATCGAACAAAACAGTGTGTAAAGAGAGAAAAATAGACAAGAGCTGTTGTTGTTGTTTTTATTATTATTATTATTATTATTATTATTGTTACATAGAAGAACTGCTAGTGGATACTTATTTCTTGATTTCAAGTGTGTTCAAGTTGTTCAGTGTGAAAAATTGTTCGCTACGTTACGTTATGTTCAGCATCAGAGTAAACGCTAGACTTTCGTCATGAAGCAAAGAAAGAGGCAAACTAACGTTAAGCGTAGATTGCCTTTAGCCCAGAGTGACCAGAATTCGCGCGACCATCATTTGGCGCGGCTAACCTTGAGCCTTGAAGAGCCAAGTGAGGACTAGCGGCAACCACGACGATGACCACGACTACGAAAGTGGCACACAAGCAGAGCTAGCACTCGTCTATCGACATAGACTCAGCATTTTGCATGCAACTGACCGCGACCGAGCCTTTCTTGGCCGTTCAACGAAATCCGCGCCAGCCGCAACAGCAACAGGTTGTCTAGCTCGCTTCGCACATCAAATGGTCAGTTGTGAGCATTGTGCTGCTCGGTTGTCGAATATAAGTAGCGTGATGAGCGCGAAAATCAGGCCATCATTGAAAGTAAGAGGAGGCGAACAAACGATGAAGATGAAGACGACGAAAGGCTAAAAATAAAAAAAACATGCACACAGACCAAGTTCGTACACAACTATGTCTGGCGCAAGGCCGCAACTATCGCCGAGTGTGGTCTCACTTTCAACTGAAGATAGACGATCGAATGGCGAGCCAAGCAAACAGCAAGCAATCGATACCATCGTTTGTTCGCTCAACGATGGCCATTTATTTTTCTTTTTTGCATTTGTGAACTTCAAGAAAGAGTTTGTCTCCCGATCGCTTGGAATAGAGATGGAAATAGAAATATAATTGAGAATTCAGAATATAGAAATAGTATAGTCTCGAAGACAACCGCAATCAAGCGTATGTCTGCGAGAAAGAGAGATTTAGATGCACATAGCGACAATGCACTTGCTTGACAACCGAAACAAAACGAAATGAAATAGCGAATGTAACGAAGCGAAAGCGAACTAACGAAAGTTGTTTTTTTTCTCTTAGTTGTTGAGGCTACATGCATTTCATTTGCAAAACAGAGAGAACCACTTTTTTCAGTTCCATTTTCATGCGAATTTTATTCCAATCCATAATGAAAAAACTGTTCATTCATCTATGTTGTGAACACATTTGTAATCTTCATTTTTCTTTCTACTAGCTTATTTATTCATTTAGACAGAGAATCACCTTCATTTTCGAAACTACTTTCTCAAAACTACAATCTAAATCTAAATATGTTAATGAAACTGTTTCACCTGTGAACGAATGTAAAAATAAACACACAGTTTCGCCGCGACATTCTCTCCGAGGAATGCGCTTGCGCTTGCACTTGTTCGCTATCTGACGTTACCTGTAAACCACACACGCACACCTGCACGTGCTACAGCTGCTGCTGCTGTTCAGTGACATTTGTCTCTGTTATTACTGGAAAATGCAAATTTTCCAACGCCAGCTCGTCGCTTTGATCTTGATAAGCAGCTTAATTGGTGCTAACTTGATAACAGTTGTAGCATTGGTTAATGGAATCTGAATTTAATTGTGTCTAATTGGCTTAAACAGTTTCGTTGTATCTTAGCTTTGTGCCGAGCTCATTAGTCCAAGATAATATTGCCTACCCCAAGACTATTGCTCTCATACTTTGACTGCCTTGATTGCGTGCAAAACAATTAAACGATCGTCTTTGTAAGATATGACACTGTTAACATTTTTTGCTCAGTTGGACTAACTAATGTTTGAACTACAAACGGTGGTTGAGCAAGCCAACAACAAGCGTGCCAACAATTAATTCACCAAAAGTCACTGGTAACGCTCTTAACCCTTGACAAAGCAATGAGACTCACATGAGACAACACCACAACAATCTGTGAACAAGGTTAGTGCGTGAGTGAAAGAACAATTGCTCACTCTTGAATTGTATGTGCGCACTTGAATTTTATTTTATTATTGTTTAGGTTGCGTTCGGATCAAAATAAACACCTGTTTGTGCCTGTAGCTACATACGCACACACACACACACACACACACACAAATGCTTAGTTATTTAGTGCTGACGCAAAGTTTGGCTAGGATTTATTTAAGGATTTGGTTTTATTTTGCAGTCGTCGTCATCTGCCGACCTACGTTGGCTCGTCGTTAATAATAATAATAATTGTTGTTGAGCACACTACCCTTAGCTGTCTTAACAAATGTCCTTTCTCAATTCGGGTACAATTGACGGAATGAGTGAGCAAATAAAGAGGAAAGAAGGAGGAGCAGAAAGAGGTGAGGTGATCCTATCATAAAGATCACAATTTATTGAGCATTTGCGAAGATCGAAGGTCAATTGTTCATTCAGTGTTCACTGTCTGCGTCTGTTCGACAAATTGTGGAGCATTTGCGAGGCTTGGCTGTCGTCAGTTGCTTCGCTAGCTCATCCGTTATTCTAACTCCGTGGTCGTCGTTGGTTGTGCGCCTGCTCTCAATTTGACCGCCAACTCAAGAGCTCTCGACAAATTCCAACAAAAACAGCAGCGACGACAACTAATACGTTTATAGCAGCAACATTTGTTCAACTACAAATGAGAGCTACGAATGAAACAAGTGAACCGAACAAACGAGAACCATTGCTAGAAAAGCTCGGCTGCTTGACTAACCAGCCCAGTTGACTCATTGGGCCATTAATGGGAACACTTTTGAATGAGCGCTCACTGACATTAGACACTTTTTGGAGATATTAAAAAGAGTTGTGACTCTTTTGTTATAGCTCTTTCGACAACTCTCACTTGCTCTGTTGGACATCCAAGCACCCGTCCGCTGCAATGAACGAACTTATAGCGTGAGTTGCTATACACACACACACTCACACAACTGGCTGGCTATTCAATTGCTTGCGTGCTCGATGGCGACAGCACGCGAATAGGCCAAGTTGTCACAACTTGTATTTGGGCTCGAATCATAAAGCTTCGCAATACAACAGACGCAACATGACGTCACAGAGCACTCTCGACTCGCTTGAGTTATGCATATTCTGAGTGCACTTGTCGGCGCTGCCGAACAAGCAAGTTGACATTCATCGTAACGCCAACAGACAGCGTCCAGCATCCAACAGTCGAAGAAGTGTGTCTGTGTAGGAAAAGAAAAGAAAAGAATCACTCGGTCAGTCGGCCACTCGCTTGGTCAGTCTGTCTGGCGCTAGCTGTCGAGTTTAGCTCAATATGCTAGCTAGCTAAGTTTAGTGAGCTTAGCCCCACCATAAGCTGATGTACGTTAGATGCTATGGCTCAAGTGTTGTGAGCTCGACCGAGAGATGGGTGGTGAGCTATTTTTTCTCTCTCTCTCTCCCCTCGCACTCACTGGCAATGTTCACTCTCTTTTGTCGTTTGTATGTCAATAATTCATCACACAAACGAGCTTTTGTTCGTTTGTGTCCCTTGTTGATGCTCTCGAATGATAACAACAGCAGCGGCAACAACAACAACAATGATAACCAACTGCTTGGCGCCAGACGCTCACATGCGGTGATTCCGCAAGGAGTTTATCACTCACAAGAATCATCTAAATCATCTCACTCAGACAAGAAACTAACATTTTAACACCACTTCATTTCGTCGTCTCATTTCGACATCACGATCGACATCATGTTCGATGTTCGACGTGCTCAATCGATTGCCGCTTGCTTGTCGATCTTGTTGTACTTAACTGCTGAACGAACTGACGGCTACAATTGTTTGATTCCTTGGACAGACTTCAAACACTATTGACGGCAATAGCAACTGACTGATCGACAAGCTCCTTGATGGCTAGATAACAGCGAATGTATTGTTATCATTGTTGTTGTTATCCACGTTGTCTACATTGTTAGTATTGTAGTTGTGGCTGTGGCTGTGGCTGTGGTTGCTGTTGATGAGCGCCAACTCGACGAAGACTACGACGACACTGATGTCGGCGCCGAAGCTAACTCCAACAACATTCCATCCATTGATTGTGTGTCTCTGCAATAATCGATAGAGCGAGTTAGAGCCTTGTTAACCGTTGCTTGGCTGCATGAATCGGTTGTGTGACGATGGCCAGGCCGGCTAATATGCATACACACTAACAATACGCCATTGTGAGAGAATTTGTCTACTGACGTGAATGCCCCCCCCCCCCATGTCTTTGAACGGGTGCGCGGTGCTTATCTAGTGGAGTGGTGCTCCCAACGCGGTCAGATTAATACGCAACAGGTGCACACAGTGTTTTGTGTAGAGACAGCACATTGTGTGATATTGCCTAGAGCTTTGACGACGAACGAGGAGCTTCAAGAGTCCACAAAGAAAGGGACGAGAGGCGACAATCTTTCAAGATCTATAGCAAAAAAGAGATACGAAGCATCAAAAACAAGTATAAACTAACAAGATCATTCACGTTAATAGACACACGCACGAACAGTACATAACATAGTTTTTATTTTCTTTTTATATCTGATCTGATCTGATGCAAAGACTCATTACATGAACGATTAAAGTTGTGTTTTTGTTGTTCTTATTCTTTCTTAGTCGATGATTTCGCTAGTTGTAGCTTGATATTTGTTCATTCATTCTTATCTAAATCAGCTTATATAAATCAGTCAAATCCTGTGTACAAAAACAAGCTGGGCTAGTGCAAAGCTCCTGCTGATGATGATAACAGCAACATCAGATCGGACAAGCAAACTAACTTTGTCTACTAAATCAAGTGGCGAATGTGTGCCACTCGATGATGCAACGAGCTGAGCTTTGCTCGAGGTCTGACACCGATCATTGTGTGCAAGTAATAAAGGCTGCAATAAAGTTACCAAACTTGTATACAACATGTTTTCCCAATGCTCCATCATGAGTCTCATTCGCTCGCCAACGATAATAGATATCGGCTCATAACACAAATGTAAAACTAAGCTAAGCTAGCATTTGTATGAGTTCGATCTAATAGTCGTATCGAATAAATAAATAATGAACAATGGCACTTCTTTCGTTCTCTCTTTCCCCTTCTGTTTCTCCCTCTGTGATTGGACCGTTCGATTGCTAAACTATCGGCGAACTTTGATTCCTAGTCCAATCTTTGCATGTTGATGCATACTGGTGGCTGCATGGTGTACGATGTTGTTGTTGCACGCGAATTGCATGTTATCTATTTTCTCGTCAGTTGACTATTGCTATTTGCGTTCTATTTACACATGTACTAAATTTTTAATACAGTCTACTGCCATTCTCTTGGCCAACAGTGTTGATCTTTGCTACTAACGTAACTAATGTTCGTTCTCTGTTCGATTTTTGAGACCTGTCAATAGACAAGTGCAAAAATTCAAACCGAATTTGTTTGCATAACTGACGAACGACGACAACACAAGTAGTAGCAATGCAAGTTTGTTTACCTGTTTGCTTACTTGCTCTCTGTGTGTCTAGTCAAAGCTCCGGTGCCGAGCTCATGCCATGCCGTGCCAGGTTGCTTCGTGTCGCGTCGTTTCGATAAACTAACTGTGAGTGACTTGGATATATCTCGTCATCTCGTCTCGTCTCAACATCAACGTCTGAGACATCATTTTATCGCTCGTTGTTGATGTCGATATCAAAATGAACGAGCGCCAATGATTGACGCCAAATTTCGCAAGCCAAAAGAAGTCAAATCATCTAGTGAAAAGAGAAGCCCCATGTGTTATTTGCATGTCGATGTCGTTGTTGTTTTGATTGGCTTGCGGTTTTAGCTACACACTAACAGTTACTTCATTCAATCGTGCGTATCCTTAGCGCTTCGTTAATCATCTTCTTCAAATATCGAAAGTCGCTTGTGGAAAGTAAATTGTGCTCACCTGTATGGCGCCCTTAACTCTATGTTAACTATGCCAACAACAACAACCACAACCACAACATACCAGTGTTCATAAAATCTTCGGAGTGTCCAAGTAAGAGTTTGTGTGTGTGAGACAGAACAAGATTACTTGGTGTTTGCCTCATTATTTGCTCGATCTATTGACTTACGCAACATTGTGACTTGCGAAGCGACGAGCAATCGAAATGAGAGTAAATGTTGTTGAAATTTCTATTTTTGAATTGTGACACAAATCAAATGTTTGCATTGCGTTTAATCTTCGAACAAATTTAACAAATTCAGTGCGTTGATTGAGGGCATGCATTCATTGATTGACTCACTCGCTGATTCGATCACTCAATCATTGACGATCCATTGTGAAGAGCCAACAATGATTGATCGAACAAATTCATTGGCCAGCTCAACACACAGTTTGTGTTAATATTTCGAAGTTTTCTACAAAATTGACACAAGAGAAAAGGGCGTCTCGGCTGTTATAAGGTAGAATTTAATTGACATAAAATTTTGCGACCAATATGGTCAGTTCGGAATTTTCATCCCACATCAGGCTAGAATGAACAATCATCTTGAATGAACAATTTCTATTACCGATGATTGCAAATTTGCTGTTATTGCGGGTATATTTTGTCGGCATGATTAAGCACGCAATCTGTGCTCAATTACAACTATAATATCCTACTATAAAAAAATAACTATCAAACAAAGCTGCTACTTGAGTTGCAAGATCCTGAAACGAGCTTGTATGTTCGCTCCATTGAGATCTAATGACACCACAAAACATGAAACAGTTAATGAGAGTTTTTCCCTCTCTTTTGATATTACATTGTTTTTGGGTAACCGTAATTTATTCCATGCTCTACAAGTTATCATAACAAGGACAGTCACAAGTTTCGCTATGCTCCTGTGATTTCCATCTCACTCGACTGCTCGGGTCCAACAATTGCGCTCTTTATCTTGTAGTTTTCGATGGCTCGACTGATGGAAACAAGTCTATTGTGAAAATGCTGAAACACACGTGGAATAATCGTCGTTGGTGGTCACTTTCATGTTAGCAATGATTTCACTCAACAAATCACTAACTAATCTGCACAACCGACTCTCGAAAATCACAAAACATTAGGCATCAGCTGCGAGTGATAGCGAGCATTAAATGTGCTCGAGAAAATTAGAACTTTTCGAACGAAAAATTGGTGCTTCGCTTGACCTGTGTTTGTTAAATAATGAATGTCTACGACTTGTCAATAGTGTGATTTGCATGGCTCAATCATGGTAAGCCTTTCAGTTCACCATTATATAGCAATATAGTGAGCTGGCCTAACAAATAAACTTGCACCTTGCGCTAGCAACCAACAAGTCAGTTAAAATATAAAGTTTGAAGTTTAGTAACAGGCAGTTGTAAAATGAAGCTTGTAAACGAAGCCAGTTTCTTTCAAAACTCGACATGACATAAAGCGAGCTTATCGACGCCTCAAGCAAGTTAATGAACATTCAGCAGTCATTTGGATTTGGAGACATCACGACGAACGAATCTATCAGTTGGGCTCGCATGCATAGTGCTCGCCACTACATCTGGCTATGCTACAAGTGAGTGGATGAAGGAGTGTGTGAGATTAAATGGAGAATGAGAATTAAGAGCTAACGAACGAGAGTGACAGCGTTGGGCTTGACACTTTTATCTCTCAGTTTGATTCCCACACAGATTGTTCTTTCGTCCCCACAAAAACAGCAACAACAACAGATTTACCTGTTGTAAAATTTCGGAACACTTTTCATTCTCATCAGGAAAAGCCATAAATTGCAATTAGGGAGAGTGACGCTCCGTTAGAATACCTGAGACGCTGATGAAAGTTTGATAACGAGAAAAAAGAAAACGTGAATGCATGAGATTAGATTCTGATGACTTTCGTTTTGACAATGATGATAACTTTCAAAGAAAAAGAATGCTTGGCCGTGCGAACAGTTCAATAGGCGCTCGCTGCTTCAGATGTCATTCGGTGTTATATTTTCAGAATTTAGATTTTTCAGGTGTTGTACAAGTATTTTGCTATCAAACCTGTTTGCACAAAGATTTATTCTATGCGCTATTTATACTTACGCTAGAATTTACGTTTGAGTGTAATTTTATTCTTACAACAAGGCCAATATGATTTTTTGCTCATGCTCTCTGCGCTCATCAGCTGTTGTTTGAAAAGATCTGCACTTGTAGTTCTGGCGATAACGCAGTTGTGTGCATTCGAAAAACTTGGTGTTTTGGCCCAACCTTCTCAGCTGAAACGTCAAGTGTTTGCATCAAGTGCTCGCTAGACTAAACAACAATATCAAGTGAAATTGGATGGACAGCTAAGCTTTTGAAAGCGAATTCCTAGCAGGCCAGCCAGTAAAAGCAACAAACTAGCGTTACTTTTGAGCATGCTACGTAGCCAAGTTCGACAACGCTGTGAGCTGTTAGCCTAAGTAGCGTTGTAGAGCTCCAAAGGTTAGTAGAAAGTATTGTAGAAGGCAAGTGAGAGCTTTACAAGCCAGCAACGGGATACGATTGGATACTAACGCCTATTGGCCAGCTGGAAATTGAGCAAACGAGAGAGCTAGCGAACATGTCAGAGGAGCGAGCCGATGTGTCGACGCAGAGTTTAGATTTCAAATGCCAAAGGTGCCGTACCACTTTGTTCGACAATAGTCACGTAATATTGTTAGAACATACTCGCAACAAGCAAGAGTTATTGTTCATTGATTGCGAGACGGCACCTGATTGGATCAAGTTACAAATTGATGAGGCCAAGTGGCTAAAAGGTCGTATCAAATGCAAAAAAAGCGATTGTTTGGCTCGTGTTGGAGCATTTAATTTTATTCACGACATAAAATGCGATTGCGATCAATATGTATTACCAGCAATTCATGTCAGCAAGAGCCGTGTCGACATTCCATCATCAATGCATTCAGCGATATTCGCCAACGGCAGCATCGGCTGCGGCGGTGGTGGCAGTCACCGGCTCGATCAGCAGCCACAGCAACCACAAGACATCGAAAACAACAACAACCTCAACACAACAACCTAGTCGAGCTCCCCACATGTCGACAACATCAACGGCCCCAGCAACAACATGTGCCTCAACAACGACAACAGTCAGCAACAATAGACATCATCAACGCCAACAACACCGCCATCAACAGCAACAATCGTTATTTTGTCGATCGTCAGTCTCGATACCATCAGTGCATCATCAAGTCGTCAAATCGACATCGTCCTCTTCCTCTAATCATCACCGATAACCAACGGCACCGCCAATTGATCAGCGGTGGTGACAATCACTGTTTCACGAGCCATATGTTATTGTTGTCGATACTGATTATAAGCTGTTGTATTGTGAATTATTGTGCCTGTGATGTGTTGTGTCCAAAGGATACGCAACAATTGTTACCATGTGTGTGCTTCAACGGCACTGTTGGTGTCAAAATACAATGTAAACAAACTAATTTGGCCCTATTGTCGAGCTCGTTGCGTACCATTCATCAGCCCATCGAGCAGTTGAGCGTTTACAATTCCAGTATCAGTCAATTGTTTGGTCCAATTGTTCAGGCCAACAGTCCTTATGATTTTAATTTGCACCGATCATTGCGTCAATTGGACATTGAATATTCCCAATTGGAATTGGTACAGGCCGACGATGTATCGCTTGAATTGGCCAAAACTCTACAACGGATCAATTTTAATGCCAACAAACTCACTCGTGTGCCCACAGAATTTCTCGCCAAACTATACAATAGCTTACAGACGGTACAATTGTCCAACAATTACATTGCGAGCATCGATGCTAATGCATTCTCCAAATTAGCCAATTTGACTCATTTAGATTTGTCGCACAATCGTCTGTCTAAAGTGTCTAAGAATGCCTTTGTTGGTCTCAATTCGCTGGAAGCGTTGTATTTGCACAACAACGATCTCAACAAAATCGAGAAGAATCTGTTTGCGTTCGCCAAGAAGCTGCACATTCTCGATTTGTCGTCTAATAAGCTCACCTCTCTGGATCGCCAAGATTTTAATGAATTGACCAATTTGGAGGTGCTTCGGTTGGCCGACAATCAATTGTCCACGCTGCCGCGTTCGATATTTACGCGCAATGCCAAATTGTACGTGTTGGATTTGTCGTCGAATCGATTCGACGACATCGATACGTATCTATTTAAAAGTGTTCGCTTTCTCAAAGATATCAATATGAGCAACAATCAAATACGTGAGATTGCCAAGAATACATTTTCGTCGACGACACGCATCAAGCAGATTGATTTGTCTCACAATCTACTGTTGACAATATTGCCCGAAACTTTCAAGAGTCTCGAATGGCTAGACAAGATAAATTTGTCGCACAATCAAATTGTCAATATATCGTCGGGCGCATTTCGGGGCATTTATTCACTTGAGATAGATTTGTCACACAACAAGCTGTCACGAATCTATTATCAGGCATTCCATGAAATATCGAACATTACAAAGCTGGATTTGTCACACAATCAACTAGACGATGGCATTTCAATTGTGGCTTTCGATCAAACCGATTGTACGGAGCTCAATTTAGCCTACAATCAAGTATCGGATTTGAGCAAAGTGCCAACCGGCAATTTAACGGGCCTACGAAAATTAGACATTAGTCACAATCAAATCACCGAATTGAATAGGAAATCGTTCACGCACAAATTCCTTTATGAGCTGCAACAAGTGGACGCCAGCTACAATAATATATCACAAATTACGGGCAGTGTTATGGAACGCCTCAAAAGTGTACGCACATTCAACATAAGCCACAATTCGTTGCGACGTCTCGCCTTCGGTGGTCTAGGTACGTCGCCCACATTGTTGGAATTAGATCTCAGTTACAACAATCTAGTCGACGTTGCAGCGGGCGCTTTGTCGGGCCTCATATCGATGCGTACGCTGAATGTTAGTCACAACAAATTGAAAAAGATGTTCCCCATTTCGGTAGCGCTTAATCGCGTTCAGCTAGAGTACAATGAGATTGTACAATTGAGCAAATCGGCGTTTCCGTCGCTCAATTCGCTGTTGGAATTGTATCTTGACAACAATCGCATTGGACACATTGACGAAGGTACATTCTCAACACTGTTAGCATTGCACACATTGTCTTTGAGTAACAACAATCTCAGCTCGGTACCTGTCGCTGCACTCAAGGACTTGTCGTCGTTGCAATTTCTCAGTCTTGACGGCAATTATATCAATCGACTCGATCGCAAAGCATTCGGTACGTTACCGATTGTGTTCGATCTAAATCTGGCCAACAACAATATCACTTATATTGCCGACAATGCGTTCGATGGTATGCTACAGTTGCTGCGCCTCAATTTGAGCTACAATCAATTGCATGAGCTACAGCCGGGCGCATTTGGATCGCTGGTATCGTTGCAACGGCTCGATATATCGCACAACGAGCTAACTCGTATCGAGAATCGTACACGTTCCGTGATGGAAGACATGCTATCATTGGAGGTGGCCAACATTAGTCACAATCGATTGTCGCAAATTACCGAGCGAACATTTTTGTCATCACCCTATATTCCATTTCGATTGCGCGAACTTGATCTTAGCAACAACATGCTCGGCGTGCTGACTGCCAACTTTGACAATGGTCTCAAGCGTGTCGAGAGGCTCAATTTGGCCAACAATATCATTAGTGAAATTTATCCAGATGTCATACGTAATATCACCTCGTTGCGTCATTTGGACTTGTCGCACAACAAATTGCGTCAGCTCAAGACGGGCTCATTCTCGAACGAAATGGAGAATCTCACCTATGTGGCGCTCAATAACAATCGGCTCACATCTATTGAGCCGCGTCACGAATTTGACAGTTTGCCCAATTTACGATGGCTCAATCTGAGCAACAATCGCTTGGAGCAATTGCCACCAGATTTGGCTCAACGCTGGATACTACGCAAAGGTATCGGTGTTGATTTGCGAGATAATCCGCTTAATTGTGCCAATTGTCAATTGTTGCCATTCTTGGCCAGAATAGCAACCATGTTAGGAGCTTCCAGCAGCAGCAATCGTTCAACAAGATCGTCGTCCTTCAATTTGGCCGCCACAAATCTAGAAACTAATCAAGCGATAGCCACTAATCAAGTGTTGTCGCACAAAAACCACTTAATTGACGCAGCGACGCTCGTCGAACAATTCACCTGTCACCAACCTGTGTTAATGGACAAGAAGCCCATTTTAGATTTGTTGCCATTTGCCAAGAGTAACGGCAACAAAGCCGAGCTCAACTGTGATGATCATCTACTAGACGAAGTGGACAAACTCGAACGCTTGCGAGCTCCCGTACAATTCACCGGGGCAGAGACTTATTTTCAGGAGGAGCATTCTGTCATGATCGGTTGGCTTGTTGCGGAGGCCAGCATCGATGTTTCAGGCTTTGTTATAATCAACAAGCAGCAAGACACATTCAGACCCATCACGATTGACACTCAGCAGCAACACAGTCTGGCCACTCAGGTGACCTCGTCAACACTGTCGCGTGTTCCATATGATGTGAGAACTCACGTACTGTCGAACGTTGATCCAAGACTCACGTATACAGTTTGTATAGCTCCCGAAACCAGTGAACTTCGCAACAAACTCGGACCCCTTACACCTTCACCACCCGACACCCAGTTGATTCAAGCACTAATGACCGAACCACAACACAAGTCACTGTTCAGTTGTATGAGCTTGAATGAACTCTTGCAACGTGACATGTCGCAATCGCTGGTATCTTCATCATCGTCCATAGTTTCAGTGTCTCTTTTGGCAACATCAGTCATGATCTTAACTTCGACCGTTCTTTTATCGATCGTTAATTTATCAGGGCCAAAAACAAGCTCGCTAAAATCGCAGTCATTGAATTGTTAGCTTATCAATTTGTAAATTTATTAAATAATTGAGAGTACTCATAGAGACTAATTAAAACGTGCTCGAACAAGCAATCTGTGATGAGCAAGTGAAATCAAACGATATCTTTTCCCGAGTACGCCTTACGTAGGTCACTTGAGTTGACCCCATCATAATCAAAAGAAGCATTTCTATAACAATAGAACTGGCCAAGTGCAAAACATCAATCTCAACTCTTAAAAAAATATAATTACATTGACCGTCCTCTGATCGACAACTCCAGTAACAATGAATGCATTGTCGTAATTCCCCCAACAGGTTTGCTTATGATTCACACGACCAAGACAGCTGTCTTTAAGTTCTTCGCTGAAAGAGGTGGTCAACAGTCAACTACTAAGGCCGTGTATGACACATACACGGCCACCTTCGCTTAGAAGGTTTTGGTTGTTTTTCGGCTCGACAAAAATGCACCGCTTAGAGAAATAGGACGAAAACGTGTAAACAACTTTTTTCCATCTCTTTGTCTGGTTTACTTGTCATGAGCTCTAAGCAGTAGTAGTAAGCACCCTAGTTATAAGCTTCCGGAAAAAGGTTAACATTCGAACTAGCTGTCTGATAACTAGTGCCAGCAGTTGGATCGATGGTTACAAGCGTCAGACTCATTTCGATAGTTCACTAAATTCACGCGGCCGCTGCGTTCAGGCGTCGAAAATAGACTGATATGACTTTCATACGGCCAAAGTTTCATTCGTTTGATATGAGCATCATTGCAACAAGTTTTAGCCCCACAAATTTGATTAGCAGTCCAGTTTGATGGCAGTAAAGCTGCCATGGTGCCGTATCTAGCTTGCAGGCAGAGACAGACAAGAGTGATATTACTGAGTCATCCTAAAGGGAGAAAGGCCAGCAGAGCAACCGTGGTAATCTGTGGTTCATGCTATGCTGGATTCATATTCTATGAGAAAGCTACCATTCGATACTAACTGAAGGCTTTCATTGGATGTCAAACGCTTTCGAATTGCATGGTTATAAATCGAGAGGCTCAGTTGTATGCTTTGCACAGTGAAGTTTGCATCTGAAACGATTAATCGATCATCAATCGATCTGGATTTTGTTGCAACCATCCGAGTATCAGCTTCACTATCCATCAACGTTCATGCGAAATCACGAACTCGAATCAATTGTTGCGAAAAATGAGTGAAAATTACGTAATAAAAAGTGCATCTGTACGCAGATACTTCACAGATGGTGTTGTCTGTATTACTGTAATACTGTCGTTATTATTTTCCAGTTGCTAATAACATATATATATATATATATATATATATACACAAGGAGAAAAGTCACACACAGAATCTGTAAAGAGAACAGGCACGTAGTTTTTCTTTTTAATTTACAATAAAATTCAGCTGCCAAGATGAACAGCGGCAAAAAATAATTATCATTAGTATTTTTACATTGGTAGTCATGTTAATGTTCCTCGTTCATGACGGAGCACATTTCGTTGTTGCCCCGATTGAGCGAATAGGATTTGGCACCTATTTTGTAGGATCGTTTCCAGAACCTTCGACGTATTTGCTTGCTAAGGAGCTGTTCGTACTTGCGAGTATGTAATCGAAACTTAAACTCTGGCTGTGTCACTTGAATGCAAATCCTGACTGGTTGTGAGTAAAAGTCTATGTCGGCGGTAAAATCAATCAATGCTTGGCCACCAAATGAAAACAAATGCGACGACCAGAGGTCGTCGTGCGATGTGAAAACCGATTGTGATGATTGTATGCTAACAGCGGCCTTGGTACGAACAACAGAATTTGAGTTACGATTCCACAATGACACTTTCACCATTCCTGTGACATCAATCGATAGCACACCGCGCATTTGTTGCTCAACAACAAAACCACTAATCAATGGATAGCCTTCTTCGTGATCGATGAGAAGCAGATCTCCAGCGAACGCTGTCGTTGGGTCGCTAGCAGTGCCCGACCAAATGTGAGACAGTAGTTCAGCTTGGCCAGTAAAAAATACGTACGGCCTGAGGTAGTTGCCTAACACTCTGAGATTCATGCCGGCCATCGCCGATTCATCATCGACTTCTTCGTCTGACGAATCACTGACGCCAGGAATGTTGCCCAGACCGCGCGCAAACAACGACAACGACAATAGATCTTGTGTTCGTTGATTCGTGTCAAGCATAACATCGAACGAGCTTTCTTTCAAGATCTTTTTCTTATTCACCTCAATGTTGACACTGTAGCTGGCATTCAACGATTGTGTGCTGGCCATGTTCTTGATGAAAGACGCACTGGTTCCGTTGATTATGCACGATTTCCAGTACCAATTGTCATGGTTGCGCGATATGGCTTCAGGACGCAAGGACGATATGCGTGACCAAATCATTGTGGCCAATTCGGTATTACTAAATGACGGCAAATGAGCCAACAACTGTTGTGATGCAAATGAATCAGGAATGAATTTTATGATAAGCTCTGAAGCCAAGATTCTTGCTGTCGTCTCTTGGTGTTGGTCGTACACCACACGAATAAGTAAATCACGCAGCTCCCCGTAGAACGAGAACGATAAGTGACTTTGTTCTGGGGCACAATTTCTTAAACAATCACGCAATGCTTTCATCGAGGCTATCGATTCGCGTTTGCCAGAATTCAATATTTGAGTCTTGAGAGCTTGAAAATTAACTTCGTTGAGATGGCCAATGTTTCCCATGCCTTGAATGGCCACAACACGACAATCGGCGTCTTGTTTCGGACAGTCGCTCAGTTCGTTGATTAACAATTTTGACACTTGTTGATTGAGCTCGTCGTCCATGTTAGTAAAATCGTGCTCTATATTGTGTGCATTCACCAGCGACGAAAGTGTCAATAATGTGGACCAGCGTAGCTTTTGAGATTTCCATTGTTTAGTTGGAGTTCCTTTCAGAATGTACAGCAATTCTTGAGCAATGAATTGAATTGATGCACTAACCGCACGATCGGCAACGTGCTCATTCGATGCTTTCAAACGTGGAGTGTGGGTAGAATAATGAGGAGATAAGGGGCGCCGATGATGGGGTCGCATCTTGGACGCAATCTTAGCCGAAACTGATAGAACGGATAGAAAACGTTCGGTGGTATCGAGATCTTTGCTTTTAGAGAGCTTCAAATATTTGAGTGCAGCCATAATGGATTCTTTAGTGCGAGCTGCCGCCAATATGTCTAAAAATGAACTTAACAGGCCTTGAGGATTGCTTTTGAGTTTCTTGAGTATGTCAGTGATGTGCTCGAGTGAAGTCCCGTCGGATTGACGTAGTCGTTCGAGCAGTTGTAAATATGCGATAGCGCCCTCGACAGAGGCCAATGAGTCGTCGGTGAGAGAATCACGATAATTCCGAAACAATTCAAACAATGTCTTGCCACAATGATGTGAGGTACAACGTTTCTTCTCACGTTTCAGCCCAATCGTATCGACAGAATATGAGCCAGCGTCTAAGCTCTCAATAGCATCGGTAACTGATTTAGAGTGCTCAAAGAACCTGTGAGCATCAGTCTCTTGTTCACCCGTAAGTTTAAGTGTGAATGTGGTGGTTAGCTGTGATTGAGCTTGACCATAAATGCGCGATCTAAATGTTACATTCTGATATCCGTTGATCAGTTCGTAAGGGCCTCCTGCTTTCGTAGATGATATCACATCTAATAGAACTTCTGAGTGGGCGTCAGGTGAGAATAATTCAGGCTGAGATAGGAAATTGTCATCGGCCACAGAACAGGTGCCCGCTGCTGATGAGTGTTGTTCAATATCGTTCGATATGTCACTTCTAGATTGTTTGATCACTCGTTGATGCAATGTTGTTGGTAACAAATTGATAAGTATGGATTTTTTCAAATTTACATAAGTTGTTGAGTCTTTGTTGTGAACGTAAACACTCTTGACAACAGCTGTTCCATTGGGTTCCTCATTTTCAACGTGAGCATACAAATCGTAACTAGTGTAAGGCACATTTGGCGTTAATGTTGGAATGCCGGCAGTGTTGCTTGTAGCAGAGGAAGTGAGTTGCTTGAAGCTGGGCTCTTGAAGTGTTAATTTAAAGAATGAGTCATAAACATTGGCAAACTTAACTGTGGCCTCGAATGCAAAGCCTGTTGGATTGTATTGACGATTCAAGTCTTGCATTGACAAGCTTGTCTGGTAATGATAAGTGTACTGTTGCCCTGGCTTCATGTCTTCCAATCGAGTATCACGTTGTATTCGGCTGTGAGACGTTTGTGTCGTTGCTTTGGCCGCAGTGGATACAACAACAAGTGCCAGTGTGTATACCAATGAAAGGCATAGAATAATGTTATTCTTAACCATGTTGCTCTATCTCAAACTGTTAAGGTGGTGCGTAAATTGATGGCTACGAAGGTCGTAGGAAGTGGCGAATTGTTGCAACAGCTGCTTGCTTATCGAAATATTGTTATCAGGCGCTGGTGTCTACGATGCCCGTTGTGTTCCGAGTCTAATTTTCTTAGGATTAGAGAACAAACGGATACGAAAAACAGTTATCGACACTTGCTGGATGTGCAATCCTTGCATTCAATGATGGCTAGCTTGTCAGAGTTGAATTTCCGACACAACACAGACACACACTCATGGACTCGCATTCGCCGAGACACTTGATAGTTGTCCGGCAACTGTGACAAACTCTCAGCTGCTGTTACCAGGGAAATAACAACATGCCGGCACACTGTTAGTGAGACAGTGCATCGTGTTCTGAGACATGCGCATGCGCGAGAAAAGAGTTTGGCGCAACAAGCAAAATCTCAAGAATTTCTGAGATCTGAACTGCGGACCACCGGTTCGACTGAAGATCGATCCACTTGCCTTTCGCCTGCAGTCATTAATGAGCTTGTAGAGATAGCCTGCAGCAGGCCGACACTCTTAGAGTGCCCCCCAACCGGTTGAGCCATCGGAACAGGCCCTTGAAATTCTGAAGTTGAATCCTGTGCAATTTAACTTTCCACTTGACTGTCGGCGGAAAAGAGATGGTTCATGGATGACCTGGTGGATAGGTGGGTCACAATAGGCTTGGTCTGATCTTGTAGGCTGAGCAGTCTAGCCAAATGTGATCTCATAGTAATCTCTCAATTTGATGCATCACCACTGAAATACCTAACACTCAACTGAACAATGAGCTAAATAAAACCATTTTAGTTGTTAGCTCGGAAAGCGAATAGTTTAGAGGATGTTCTATTTCGGTGCGCTTGCATTATGTGCGCTCAAACTTTTATTGCAAAAATTAGTTCTCCCACTCTGTGTAAGTTTACAGATGAAGGCGCATGATATAATTCAAATCTTTCAATCTATTTTCAGATTCTTCGTTATTCAAAGAATTTTCCTGTTAAATCGACCGAGCGAACTTGCAGCGTAGACTACGCAGAATGAGATTAGACTCATTAATATCTGGAGGTCCGAGCTGGTAAAGTCACTTTGTCGATTTAGATCTCTTACATTAAGTGGCACCATTCGTTCGAATGGCCCGCGAAATGCAACCCATCTGTCAAATCGCGTTAGTGGGCAGTTTATGAATGCATCTGGTGTCTGCGATTGCAGGACCAATTACAACTGCACGTTTCGGTCGTGTGCTTCGAATTGTTTTACGTTAACAGTCGTGTGTGCCTTGATAAACATAACCAGATAATAAAAATCGATCGATTAACAATTCGCTAAGCCTTACATGTTATCACGAAACAAACTATGTTCGCCTTAATTGAGGCATTGGCGCACACAAATGCCAGCTAGGTCCCCATTATCATCACCATAAATTAGGTTTACAAGGATATGCACCCCAGTATTGGTGCTGATTGTCACGACTCATCGTTAGCTTTGCCGTTGAGTTCATTGTATAATTTGTGCCAGAAACTATCGTCCGTGGTATCCAACCCTAACAGTAATCAGCAGCAACGTTTGGCTGCCGAGCAAAGATTGTGGAATGAAGTGAAAAAGATACGTCACCTCAATGATAGCGCCGTTTATGATTACCTAATTGGTTATTACGATAAGATTGTGTTCCAATTTGGCCAACCGCCTCGTTCGGATGATCCATTCTTCTATCATGTGCTTATACGTCTGGGCGACTTAAGTCGTTACTCTGGTGATGCAAATCAGGCAAAATTCTACTATTCAAACGCACGAAACTTGTTTCATAATTATGGGCATGCCTACAATCAACTGGCTCTGTTGACACCGCCGCACGAATTGTACCGGTGCTGTTATTACTATGCCCGAGCAGCCAAATCCATCCGTGAGCCACTGTGCAAGGTTTCCGATGGTAATCTACGCATCGCTGTCAGCAAATACAAATGCTCAGTCTTATCGCATGTTCTCGATGAGAACACCACTCCGTTGCGTCCCGACTGTACGTTGCCGGTCAAATCCTTTGATTGGCTTTACTTGATGGTGGTGGCCATCTATGCAGACAATCTGCAGCCTATTTCACGTCCATTTCTCAGCCATTTGATCGACAATTTCATCGTACGTCTTAATCCAACCAATGGGTCCAGTGAGCAGACGTTACGTTTCCCCTGTGACGAATCGTCGTTCATATTATTGGCTACGCTTGATGTCATGCTCGATTGGATTGCCGTGAGTTCTCATGGTAAAATTATTTGTCAAATTGTGAATGATGAGTTGTTGCAAATCAAGAAAACTTTATCTCGTTTGGTATCAATCTCCTCTTATAACAAGACCAATAACAATACCCAAATCAGCAACAACAACAACGTTCCTTCGCTTCATCACGATAGTAGTATAGTGTCATCATCACCATCTTCAACGACAATACCTGGTCAACGCAATATGTCCTCTTCGTCCATTTCCTTGACGTCGTTCGTGTCGACCAATGCTGACTCGTCGCCGTCTTCGCGTGAGAAACATGTCGTTAGTCCTGAATGCAAACTGCACACTGCATTGTTGCACGATTATCTACTTCGTGGTTATCAACCACTGGCAAGTGCCCACAGTCGCGTGTCTTTTGATGAAGATGGTGACAACATCCAATTTCTTGATGATGTTGCCCGAGTGGGTTACAGTGTTGACGTAATCAACTCGAAAACATTTTTTCTGTTGATGGAACGAATCCAAATGAAACTAGACGACTTTGGCCCCAAGATCAGAAAGAGGACCCGCAACATCGCACTGGAAGCCATAAGGCTAGCTCATCTCGGAGCATCCAACTCTTAGTTGCCTTGGTGACATTTGACGCAGCGATTTTAGTAACTTTTTGTTGAATCAAGCAAATCAAGTTTGAATGGTGTCTATCGGTTTCTCGTGAAACTATCGTGAATTAAAAAGTTTGAATCGAGTTTCATTGAAAGTTTATTATTTATTCACCGTTGTATGGAATTGTAAACGATAGCAAAGCTAGTGTTCTAGGTCGTCGCTCAGTCTCTCCACATTGATAACGAGAAATATCTCATTCTCGCAATCATTTTCCTTTCATTGATATTTTTGACTCAAGAGAGATCTTGAGATTCTGGTCGTTTTTAAAGCGCGCCAAACTCTTATTTCACGCATGCGCATGAACCAAAAACGCGTCACACTGTCTCGTTAAATTGTGCGTCGACGTGTTGTTATTTCGCTAACACCAGCAGCTGAGAGTTTGTCAGCGCCGGCCAACGATCAACTGTCTCGGCGAATGCGAGCGAATGAGCGTGTGTCTGTGTTTTGTCGGAAATTCAACTCTGACAAGCTAGCCACCATTGAATGCAAGGATTGCACATCCAGCAAGTGTCGATAACTGTTTTTCGTATCCGTTTGTTCTCTAATCCTAAGAAAATTAGACTCGGAACACAACGGGCATCGTAGACACCAGCGCCTGATAACAATATTTCGATAAGCAAGCAGCTGTTGCAACAATTCGCCACTTCCTACGACCTTCGTAGCCATCAATTTACGCACCACCTTAACAGTTTGAGATAGAGCAACATGGTTAAGAATAACATTATTCTATGCCTTTCACTGGCGTTAGGATTGGCATTAGTTGCGTTCAGTCCGTTACTGGCCGATGACACCGCGGCACCACCACCACCTGTCGATGAGCAGCCCGCTGAAGACACAAGTACTCCAACGGATATAAATGCTGTATCACCTTCGATCGATGTCGACATCACTTTCAAGTTCACTCGACCAACGATTGTCAACAACGAATTGCCCATTGGAAAAGAAATACATTTCTTAGTTGGTTTCAAGAACAAAGGCGAAAAGGAATTTGTTGTCAACACCCTTGACGCGTCGTTCCGTTACGCGCCCGACTACAGTTATAGTTTGCAGAATTTTACTACACTCACTTTTAACCGAGCCGTACCATCCCAACATGAGTCCACACTAGCCTACACATTCTACATCAGCGAGGCATATGCGGCCAGAACCTACGGATTCACCGTCAATTTGGTATACTCAGATAAAGAGGGAGTGCAATTTCAGAACGCGGTCTTCAATGAAACTGTTTCACTCATAGAACTTGACGAGGGACTAGACCGTGAAACTTTCTTCGTCTACATTTTGCTGCTTGTCTTTGTAGGCCTCATTTTCTACGGCGCATACGCTCTTTTGACATCCTACACAAATATTGGCAAGCATACTTCAGTGCAACGTACCAGCACTCAAGAATCGGTCAAGGACCTTAGCAAGTCAAAAGAAGTGGACTACGATTGGATTCCAAACACTGTGCCACTGAACAAGACTACTAAAACGGCTGCAGGACGTCAAGCTCAAAAAGCAGTAGCTAACTGAATCACCTCAACAATCTTCGTTTTTGGCCTCTTACCTACTGTATGCCTGGCACGACAGACTTCATTGCGAGCGTGTGCAAATCTAAAATGAGTAATTTAAATATCAGAACTAGGCCATTGTTGACGCGTGTCAAACTTGTACAAACACACCTTAAGCTCACTTCACAAGACAGCTATAGAAAATAAATGAATTCTTATTTATTCAGGTCGCCTTTTAATAGTGCCTAGTAAATTAGTCAAAGTAATCATCGATATCGACTGTGCCATCCAGTAATTGTTCTCCGTAACAACTTACATCGATTTGATTATGAATCAAGTTCTCGAATGTTTCTTCGAGTTCTGTTTCGCCGACCAACACGGCCCCTTTTATGCGACCCTCTTTGAGGATAAGTCTCACATATTCAACGTTTGGATTAACTCGAATCATTACTTCGTAATTATCGATGCCTTGCGCCAAATAAGCACCTAGAAGTACAACTTTATAGCCAAAAAAGTTTGTCACGTGTGTAAAACAATCAGTGAAGTTGCAATATAGAGATGGGTCGACACCATCACGATGGCTGATCATGCACAAGGCTGCATAATGACCCATCTGTCTAGCTTGTGTCCAAAGTCGTTTTTGGAACCACAATCCAGTGGTAGAGATCCAATGATTGCACGAGCAGGCATCCCCGGCAGCGTATATGTCTGTGATTGAAGTTCGCATTTCATTATCGACTAGGATCCCATCGCCATCTTCAGTGTCAAATTTGAGATCGGGCACGAGATTTCCCTTCTGGAGAAACTGCGTGTTTGGCACGACACCCGTCGCATTGATCACCAAGTTGCAAGTCAACTTTTCACCTGTTGTCAATTCGACAATTATAGTTTTAGATTCCGAGTCGCTGCCATGTGTTGAATCCTGTACTCTGATGGATGCAACCTCTGAGTTGTATTTGATTGTGAGACATTCGTTGGCATGACCATTCTCTGATACATCTTGAGGCTTGTAATCACCAGCCAGAGTAATATTTTGAGTCCAATCTGGACCAAGAGCCGACCCTATGATGTCTGAGGGGATGTCGTCAGCATGCATGACTGTGTAACGGCTTCTTTTGATGTATGAATCTTTAGATCGTTCTTTAACATTGAGTTCGGTAGATTCCCTATGCTTTAGACTGTCGAGGAAAAACTTGGCCGCTCCATCATCGAAAAAACTTGCACCGATGGACGATTCTCTAATTACCCAAATGATTTTACAATCACTGATTCGATATACGAGCTCGGTGGCAATTCCTCCATTTCCCACGACTACGACACACTTTGCACTTTGCAACCGGCGGCTCAGGCATTCGACTGTTTGAGTGTCACGAATCATTAACACAGAATCTTTCAGAGTTTGATTCTCGTCAACATCACTCAGTGACTTGGGAACAGAACCCGTGCAAATGCAGATCTTGTCATAATTGATTGTTTCGATTGAAGTACTGGGTTCACTAAGAGGCTTGTAATGAACAGTACGTCGTTTAGACTCAATGGACACCGCGACTCCTCTTACAAATTTGATTTTAGGAAATTGTTGATTCAGTTTACAAGGATCATTCGTAGATTCTTCAACTTCAAATTGTTCCAAATTTTGGCCATAGTTTCTGTGATTAGTGATCAATTTGATTGTCGGTGATGCTGATATCAGAACAACGTCCAGTTGGTCATCGTGTGAACTCAACGTTCGAGCGCAAGTGATTCCGGCAATTCCACCGCCAATAATAACAAACGTAGACTTCGTGGAACTCTCTCTTTCGTTCATGTCATAGGGTATTAATATCACAGACATATGAATGACAATGATAACAATAAATAATAAAATAAAAACATGTTTCAGGTCAAACAAGCTTTCGTTAAGTTGAGGGCATACGTAAATTTGCAGCAGGATTCGTATTGTTTGTGTTAAACAGCTGATGCACGGAGGGCATAGCTAGAGATGGGCGCTGAAAGTTGGCTGCCTGGTGCTGTCGCTCACATGCTCAACCAGCATCATGCTCGATGCTCGAGCTCCAGCACCAGGCAGCCAACACTCAGCGCCCATCTCTAAAACCCGTTCAAATAATGCCTACGATCGCTCGGCCTCAGACACCCGCTGGCTGAGGGCCGAGATGTGGTTTGTCCGGAGATCAAAATATTTCATTGGTGGTGGCGTATTGGTTGTCGGCGTCTTCATTTTATGTCAAATTTAAAAAAATAAGGAATTCATACCGCAGCAGACTTCCGAGAGTCTCTTCGAATGTGGCTGCTATCCAGAACGAAGAAGATGGCCGAGGGCTTTCAGCTCTCGGCTGAAAGAATAGCTCTAATTTTTTAAAAAAAAGTGAGGAATTTATAACGCAGCAGACTCCCGAGAGTCTCTTCGGCTGTCTGCGTTGCAATTCGATAGATGGCGCTCCATGAGTTTAGAATCAGATTTCACTGTGTTGCAATATCGCCAAAGTAATCTTATTTGTCTCGCAGAGAGCTTCCCGCAGAGTTTGACCGACAATTTCTCGTTCATTTGTTAATTGATGGTCCACTTTATTGATCACCGGCACTTTGTAACGTTAGAAGTGGGATGTGCGATGCTCATCGCACTTGACGAGTGCACCTGTCGAGAGAATTAAAATTGAAAAGAAGTTCATCGATCACGTGGAACAGGGGAATCGCATTCGAGTGGGTACGTGCGTGTGTGCGGGTGTGTCATTGGAGATAATAGTAAACAGAAATAGGTATAGTTGATAATTAATTGGATTTGTGTCAGTCGCACCAGGTGTTCGTTGTGGCGACTTTATACGAACGAGAACTATTTAAAGTGACGTTTATTCAACGCAATTCCATTCCAACAAATGGCGATAGAAATTCCAATGCAAATATTTGAACAAACAATCTAATGACGATTTTTATTGATAGACGACGATTGACCACGCGGTCAGTTTGTTTGACTTCATGTTACAGTGTGACTGTTACACTGTTTTGACACACGCACACTCGTACGCAATGAAAGTGATAAGAAAGAATAGCAGGCATGCCGTAGAGATCGCATTGATTACATAATTGATGACGATTTGTTTGCTTTAGTTGTTAGAAACAACGTCGATCGGTGTGCGTGAATTTCAAATGACAATTGACACAGTGGATTCGTAGCGACTGGACAAAAATAACAACAACGATAGCGATAGCAGGTGCGCAGTCGAACCAATTTGTGTGCTGAGTTTGGTTTGCATGCTACATTGACTGACGTGAGTTTGAGCGCCGATTATTGCAGAAGAATATTGCACAGTAAGTCGCACCAAATGGCTCGCTGGACGAACCGCCCGCTGGCTCACACGCAAATCATTCGGCGATCACTTTGCTCGACGGTGGTCGCTAACAATCGTGCGCCAAATAATTATCGCTATCATTGTGTGAGTGACCACACGCACGCACGTAAGCACGTACGCATACAGACGCAAATCTACACAATTGCAAAGATAAACAAAGAATGACAAATTTGAGCCACAAAAGATGAAAAATAAACTCAGAACTCGTGTCTTGTGTAACTGAGAGAACTCAATGTAAGCTGTAAAGAAAATTATGAACTCGCTCGACATCGAAGATCAAGACTATCAAGGTACATGCTTTTGCCCACAATTGCACAAACTTTTGCGGCTAACGAAGATCACACAATATCAGCCAGCAAAATCAAGTGCAACTGCAATCTGCTCTGAGCGCTCTTAATTTTGCTAATACGTCGCAGATGTGCTTGCTTGCTTACAATTGATGTGCTCAGGTTGTTTGTGTTTTGCAATACTTCCGGTGACAACTACAACAACGACGGCGACGCCAACGATTGTGGCGCCAAGATAATGACTTGTTGTGTGCACGTCACACATCAAGTTTATCATTGAAAGCAGCAACAATAAGTGAAGGCCAAGTGAAAGAACACACCTGAAATGGAATGAAAAAAAAGAAGACACCTGTATGTTTCAGGGTATCGAGGTGCAATGCAAGCATTCATTGTTGTTTGATCGTCCGTTGCACTGTTCAACTGTGCGTGCGTGAGTGCGTGTGTGCATTGTGTGAACCACTAATCACGCGGCACCACTGCTTTGATGATATCACTGTTTGTTGTTGTTGTATGTTTGTTGTGGCTAGCCGATCATTTGCATTCGCTTGTTGTCATTGTGATTGTCGCTACTTTGCGCAGCACTAGATGCTGTTACTTTTGCTTGCTGATTCCTTTGCATTTGCTCTTCCTCGTGCTCCAGCTCTCGCACTTGCTGTGGTTATATCTCTCTTGTGTATTATTCGTTTCTTTTTGTCGCCGTTTTATCATCATCATCGCTGACTGTTCTGTGTCAGTGTACACACAAACTCGGATCGTCAGTGTCAACTTGAAGTCACAAAGCAAAGCACAACACAGCATAGAGTTTGTCATCATTGGCACCACATCCACAGTCAGTGTTTGTTCGTCAGCGGCCTTTCAAGTGATTCCTGTGTGTCTGTGTGTCGACAGGTGAATGACAATCTATGTGCGTGGGCTTTCTTTCTCTTTCTTTTGATTATAGTGTTTACATTCGCTTGTTCAATGCTGTTTGCTGAGTGCAACAATGGCATCAATATGTACACACATACGAACACCAATGATAACTTAGTTCATTTGTGCGAGTTCAGTTGGTGGAGAGCGTCAGATGAACGTTGTTCAGTTCAATCGACTGAGCTGAATGTTCAAGTCCGTTGACGTTCAGAAGTGAGCTGAATCTCAAGAGACACAACATACACAATATAGAGACACACTAAACACGTCAGCCAGGATGGACAAATTGGCCACAAATTGGCCATCACACGCGCATCACACAACACACTGTGCATGCTAATGAGTCTGCAAGTGTTGTCTCTCATTTGGGGACCGATTTGCCGCCACTGTCGCAGTGGCTGTCAATAGTGCATGCACTCTTATGCGGCCCAAAATCAAGCGGACGAGCGAGCAAGTGAGCTGCTTGAGCTTTGTCACGAACACACAGCGACAGGCGCCAATGTGTCCATGCAATCAGAGCCAGCAAGCGAGCAACGAGCCAACGAGCAATGCAAGCGACGATGGCGAACCAAGAGAGTTGGTTGTCTGGGAAAGCGCACTCGTGCAAAAAGATGCACGAGTAAAGAAATTAGCGCGCAATATGACTTTGACTTTTGCTCTGTTGTGCCGTCGAGCGTGACTGGATGTGAGTCAACTGGAACTCGCACGCACTCGAATGACAAAATCCTTTAACATTGACGAGCTGTATCGTTAGATTGGGTTGTGTTGGCACGTGGCAAACAGAGTCACACAGTTCTCATGTATCGAAGTCACGCCTATGATTAATGCTGCTCACTCGACGAGCACGAGCGTGATGCTTGCAACAATGCGACAAGCATACGGCACAATGTAGCACGCACTCAATGTCGACGCCTCGACAACGATTGGCGTGACGACTATGGTTGCGAGCAATTTTTAACCAACAATCATTCTGCTGTTGCTCGCAATCAACAGCACGTGTGTGTGTGTGTGTGTGATAATTACACGCATCGTCGTCAATGTGATGTGAGTGGCGCGCCAATTAGAGCGCCACTCACATCACATCCGTTTGCTGCTCCTCGATTGATGCCAGCCAACAGATTGATGTCTTTGTTCTGATGTTTGACTTATATGCCACTGTCGTTATTGCTAATAACTAAGATTGTTAGTGTATGGTCGCAAAACTGTATCACACGTAAGAAGTCACTCGTTGTAAACACTGGCACATGTAACACATGTGAAACAATGCGCGCGATGCCACACACACACACACACACACACACACAAACACATATAACACTTGGGATTACGTACATATCGACATACACGTACACATAGTGCTTTATTACTACTGCCGGACAGCAGAAGTAGCAGCTCGTGTCAAGAACTACGTAAAATTGTTACTTTGACGCTTTTGCTGTTGTTGCTGTTGTTATCGTCGACAGCAAGCCAATCTTGTCGATGTCGATGTCGGTGTCAATGTTGATGTGTCGATATGTTGTGTTGTTTGTCGTGTTTAGTGTCATGTGCGGTATGAGTCATACCATGAGCTGAGATTTCTGTCGAGCTCAAAGATGAACAACGTCAACAACAATAGCCAGCAGCTTATAAGCCAACCAACAGGCAACTCATAGCTAAGTGGAGTTGAGGTTGAGGTCCAAGGGAAGCAAACGTTAGACTAACATGCAGACCTCAACCTTTAAGACTCAATCACCGATCGATAGTACGCTCGAATGAATCGGCGAAAGCAACGAACGATCACTAAAGTTAATGCAACGCAGCTTGCATTTTGTTTGCTTGCTTGTGCCGTTTGTGTTTGTGTGTCTGTGTCTGTGTCTGTCTGTTGCTTGCTCGCTTGTTTGTGTGTTTGTCTATTTGTGGGTCGGCCGACCAACGGCCAATATGTGGCCAATGGAATCGTAAAGACGACCAACACTATTATGTGGCCCACTCAGTGCGTCGCAAGTGGACGTTGAGTCCACTTTGGTCCTCACTGTGCTTAATATCGCGCACCACACATCGTAATATCACGTCCTCTGTCGTTATTGTGCTATGTTTTCTTGTGTAGAGCACGTTCGTGTTTTTGCACAACAACTGGAGCCCACGCAAGCCGATGGAGGTCGCTCATAGTCGTGCATCCCGCGCGTAATTCCCGATTGAGGACCCCGCGCACGAGCGATCCCAGCGGCAAAGCAAGAAGGGGGAGGCGAGAGGTAGAGAAAGGAGCCGTTAGTCAGTGAGGCATAAAGTTTAACTCGAGAGCTGATGTGTTTGACAAATGATTACGCGCGTCACTGCGAATCTCATTGGAATCAAAATAAAAAAGAACACACTAACAATAACAGCGACACCAACACTAACACTAACGTAATTCGTCTGCATGCAAATGTCGCTCCTCGTTTTCTTCTTTTCTTTTTTCGCCCTCTGTTTGATTCTTTCGTCCGTTTGTCGTTGTTTCACATCGTTGAGCTTGAGTATCGATTGTTGTTACCATAGTTTCAATGCATTCAATGCAACGATTGCAACACTCAATTGACAACTTTGGCTCAACAACATTTTAGCTCAATAACAGCAGCAGCAGGAACGACAACAACAAATAACAAACAAAGAGAGAGAGAGAGAGAGATCAAACATTAGCATGAGCTCAACAATCAAGCGAACATTGAGTGAACTCACTGAATGAGGGAGGGAGAGAGAGTCCAAATTATAATAAAAAAAGGGCACACAAGTAGGCTCGTTTCCGCTCATCGATCGGAACTCATTTAAAAACTCATTCATCGTGAGCTTGAGCGCGTCGATGACGCACCTAAGTTTAAAGTTTAAAGTTTGCATTTCACTTCCTTCTTTTAAAATAAACTCCGAGTGAATGTAGAGGCCACCGAGCTAGTTGGTGGCGATTAATTCGCTTCAACGATTTAGCTTCGCTAGCAAAGAGACAAAAATGCAAACGAAAGGGTCAAATGGTTCGACAACAAAACGACGAATGACGACAACGAGGACGATTCACTAGCGAGATTAACTGCTGTAGCGTACGGATCGCATTTTTATTATTTGCTTCGCTAAACAGCAGCAACAGCAGTGCGACGGTCCGAACAGGTTGAGCGTGCATCTACCAACTAACCGATGGGTCAAATGTTAGGTCGCTCGTACTACAAACGATCACATGCTATAGATAAGCTCACTCGAATAATCTCATACTTTCATAGTTGTTGTTGTTTCATTCATTTAATTTCGACCGTTTCACACTAGAGGACGCCACTGTGTGCATTAATAATAGCGCGCGCGAGCGAAAAATAGAGATAATGATAATAGATAGAGCTTGCAATGATGACCAGTGACAAATCAGAGAAGGCTTGCATTGCTTGATGCTGTGAGCCAAGTGAGAAAGCAAGTGAGTCACCGCAGACACACCACACCAACAATGGTGACGTAATTATTAGTTACAAGCAAACCAAACAACACTTGATGCGCTCGAATGAACGACGTCATTCGAAGTGAAGGTGATGTTGCAAGTGACGCCGATATTTTTGTCTCATTTAATTCTGTTTCTCCTCTCGCTATTGATTCACAAAATTGAATGTTGAATGTGTGGAAAAAGCTCAATTGTTTAGAGATTGACAAAGCCCAAAATTTGACTGATTGTGTGGGAAACTAGTGCTCGAGTATCGCTCGTTCGTTCGTTGAGCGGCATTTTGCCTCAACAATCGATATGATCGATGTGGCCAATATCAGCATCATGTGTGCTCATTGTGACTCATCCACTAGATGATTGTGTGAACTATTCCAAGATTGTTATTGTAACAATCGTTCAAAATTGTGGTGGGCGTGTGGAGGATTCACCACATTATGCAGGTAGCAACGGGGGCAGCAGTTGTTCATTCATCATTGAGCCAATGAACGCTCGATGATGAATGCTCACTCATTGGCTGCGCTGTGTGCCAGTTCAGCTCGAGGTCCCGTCCCGTCCTGCACGGTGCTAGTACTAAAAATACACAGTGACACTTAAAGCCTAAAGTATAAGGTGTAATCTCGACCGGAAATGGTGCGGTGCACACAATATGCATTGTTTACACATCAAATTCTCTGTAATGATTGTTGTAACTTTGCTGTGTCGACGACGACGAACATTGTGAGATGTGCAATGGCAGTCACAAAAAATACACTCATTTCACATTTGCATTCAGTTGGCGCGTTCCAGGGCATTGTTCATTCTCAAGCAACATGCTGAAGATCATGTTGAAGATTCGACTAATGAAAACCACAGTCTCAACAACAGCAACAGAGAAATAGGAATCTGATTATTATGCAACATTTGAGTAGCTTATAGGAGGCTTCAGCAGTGTAAAAGAGTCAAGACGTTAATGATCGACTGCTCGCCTGATGCACAGTTTCCAGCTCACAGCATTTAGTGCGGCACAGTTTGCGGTGAGAATGGCTTGCTGCGCTTGTGGTTATGTTTGGTGTCGGTGGCGAATATGCATCATCACTGTAGACTGTCTACTTGACTATTGTGATTGATGACGTCACTCGTAGCGGCGTCACTAATTTCATTGCATCGACAATTACGCGTAGAATGTGCACTGCAAACCTGAACAATAAATGTATGAAGAAAAAAATTTAAAGAAAGAAAATATTCAACCTCACAATAAAAGTTTTGTGAGATGCGCTATGAGAGTGCTGACACTCGATTGGTCAGTCGGTCGACGTGTCGAGAGACAGACCAATCGCGCAGGGATGGACCACCAACGATAATGCGAACGTATCGATGAGCGAGCTGACTTACGATGACTTACGAAGACAACAATGACACTTGGCCACAGCACACAAAACAACTATTGTTTAACAACTGTTAGACAGTCATTCTTTTAGCTTCTTTAGAAGGCAAAAGCAAGTAGAAAAAACAAACTTTCGAACGAACGTACAAAACACGTAGCATCTCTCGAATCAACAACAACAGCAACAGCAGAAACAATATCTCTTCACACAATACTATTATCATTGGCATATGTAGAGCAGGCACAACAAACGCTTGGCTTGTATGCAATGTGTTGCTGTCTTGTTTACACTACTGACTGTTGCAATCGTTGAGACCACCAATCAGTTGTTTGTTCGTTCGTCCATTCGTGTGTTCGTGTGCGAAACACCGATCGAGCGGTCCAATAACGAGCACGAGCCTCACGCGATAGAGATGGCTGAAAATGAAATTTAGTGCACTAAGAGAATTCAAGAGTAATTCGTTCCGTTAACGTTCGTTGTCGCTCCTTTGTTTGCTGTGTTGACTGTTTACGTTGCCTGCTTGGCATTGATATGGCTATCGATGACCATCGATCGTGTAAACAAGCGTGAAATACGACGTTCGTGCTGCACTCTGTTGGCCACCAATGAGCTGTCAATGTTAGCGGCCTATACTTACACATACAATAGCAACAACGACAACAACAACGACTTTTCACTGCATAGACACCAAACGAACGTGAGTGTCAGGAGATAAAATGAATCTGAGAATAAAAATAAACTCGTCATTTACACACACACACACACACACACAACGCCGACACAACGCCGTTTAGCTTGCGGCTAGCAACACGCGCTCACCTCGCCTGCTGTCTGTCTGTTTGTGTGCGTGCATGACATGCGGCCACGCACGAAGATAACGGTACTTGATCGATCGATTCTCGTTCATCAATCAAGCTCAAAACAATTGCTGACTGTTGTCAACTCAACTCGAACGCCAGATAGTCAGAGCATCAGAACGAATATCGAAGCTCGAAAAAGTGCTCACTAAAATAATAATCAAAGGGTGAGCTGGTATTGCTTGAGGCTAACGCTAAACAACAGCAATAATTCGTGGCTCGAATGTCACAGCAGCAGCAACATCGAGAGAAACAACTTGAGTTCCAGCGAAAGTCATTTTCAGCACGCACGAACATCAGTGGAATCAAAGGGGCAGATAATTGGACACGCACACATGGGCCACAATAACAACCAGGGACAACAACAACAACGACGACGACAAACAACAAACAATCACAGACGACGAATCAATTGAAAGTTAATTGATACGTCGAAACGATTGGAGTCAAGTCATCTTTTTAGCCTTTGGGTTCGTTCGTTCGACTGCAACTAAAATCAATGGCTGTTGTTGTTGCCGTTGTCTTGTAATTGACGCGCGTGTCACATTCGCTAGATGCCATATCGAGTGAGCAAACAATCGTCTGACTGACTGCGACAATAGTTCAGAATCGAAGCGAAATAGGCGTTTAATTGGGCGATCTTTTACTATTTACTATTTTCATGCTATTTGGGAAGAAAATTTACTTAAAACAGTAGCTGCTGGCCGAGGAATAGAAAGCGCGCGACCATCGACGTAAAGAAAGGGCACTAGAAATGATGCTGTTGATAATAATAAGAATAAAATAGAAAACGAAGGGTCAAATAGAGAAAATTTCATAGAACTGCATTGGACATTTTTATTATTATTATGCTCACTGTGTTGCTTTAACTGTGTGTTTTTGTATTTCTATTGAAAGTAAACACTAACGCACGCAAGTTATTCTCGTCGATCGGCTGGCCGACTGGCCAACTGGTCACTCAAATCACATTAGGCTCTCATCACATGTTAGCGTTCAACGTTGCACGTGCAGCAAACTGCTACGTTTGTTATGGCCACAGGCCACAGGCTACACTGCACTAACAAGACAAGAAGCCATACTATGATCATCATCATCAGATGCAGAACGTGCAGAAGACTTGACAAGTTGTTGTTCGTAGCTCGTGTGCCATGTTGTTCGCTGACTCGTTCGTTCGTTCTTTTGTTGCTACCAATTTTGAGAATTCAGTGCGATATATTCAGTGTTGAAAGTGAGCAATAAAAGGGAATGAAATGAAATGAAATTGTCAACATTCGAACATTCGAATTGATCATGAACATTGGCGCTGCGAACCGAGCCCAATGTGTTTGATTCCAACTTGACTAACCTCGAACTTACTGTTGGCTGATCGAAAGCAATGGAGCGTTTTTTTTTCTGATTTTTTTATACTTTTCTATTTATATTTAGTGCTAGCTAGCGTCGCTGCAACTGCGGCTATCCGTATCTCTCCAACAATGTTATTGTTGGAAGCATACAAATATCACACTTAGATGGGCGTCAAATTGGATTTAAGCGAGCCAATGAGAGTTCGATTGGCGCCCAATACACAAGTGCCAATGCGAGTGGCAATTGACACACACGCGCACACACGAGCGGCCTCTGTGCTCATCTAGGCATCTGATTGTTGATGACGGCCTCACTTACGATCGCTCGGCTCGAGTTAACGGCTCTCGCTGTGAGCCCGTGAGAGAGCCAACGACGAACGACCGCGCATCGTGTCAGCTTGGATTAGTTTCTCTTTCTGCGTTGTTGTCCGCGTATGTATGTATGTCTGTCTGTCCGTCTATGGGTGTGTGGCAATCGCCAACTAAACGGCTCAAGTTCAGATTACGACAAACCAAATGACGACACTCGAATTATCGAACACTCGAACGTAACAGCAACATTCTGATGGATATCGCCGCTAGGTGGCGCCACGACTCTATGTCGTCGTGCTCGATAACTTCATTTCCTGCGTTCCAACTTTAGCTCCAACTTGAACGAGCGAAAATTCAAGCAAGCAAGTGGCAGCGAAAAAAAAGAAACCCAGAAGATGGCGATAATCTGTAAGGATTATTGCCATCTCAATTTCGCAATCTCACACACGCTTACTAAACGACTGTGTGGCTTTCTATGAATTCTATAGAGCGAGGGGTCAAGAAATTAAGAGAAATTGAGCTGTCATTGGCGTCGATTGATCGGCCCAAAATAATTGAATGGACCGCTCAACAAGAGGCTATGTAATTATTAGTTTAATAACTTTATTAGCGCTCTATTCAATTGTTTCTTTGGCTCCTTCTTTCACAATTTTTGGCCAAGTTCTTTTGCGATCAATTAATGTTCTGCTCTAAATCGACGCCACATTACTTGTATAGCCTAATTGTGTGCCTCACTCACTCAATCTCGATGTTGTTCTTTGATGTCGAGTCGAAAATTATCGATTGATGGAAAGATATATTCTTGATATCAAGAGAGGCCAATTCAGTTTGACTCTTCACTTTTCTAACAACAAAGCGAACAAATGACAAAATCGACCAACAATTTGGAATGACAACACGCACAAACATTATTTCCGGCAAATGAGCAGCAAATCAATATCGAGAGTCGGTGTGAAATGTGTGCATGCTATGTGCTGTGTGCCGTGTCTCGTTTGGCTGTAAAATGATACACAATATCATTTACAGCGATCAATGTGTGTATGTTTATATTTGCGTGTGTGTGCTTGCACGCGCGCGCATTTGTGTTGACAGACACAAACTGTTATTGTTGTTGTTATTGAGAACGCTAATGTCAGCAACGAGCTGATCGTGTTAGCTGTGGCGCGTGTTGTGACAACTGACGTGAGTGGTCGTTGCATGTCAAATGGTTCACGAGCGACGATAGTGAACGACAACAATATCGCACGCACACACACATGACGACAGCAGCAGCAGCAGCAGCGGCCAAAAAGCGTAAATAATGCACCTAAATGAGCAGCTAAATCTCACCTTTGCTTCTCTTGCTCATTCTTACCCTCATTGTTGTTGTTGTTGGATTTTCGATTCTTCTTCTTATTCGAGTTACTGCTGGTATCGAGTGAGAATTCTCTGTTCTTTGTTCAATTCAATTCGACTCAATCCATTTCAATTCGATTCGATTGGACTCGACTCGATTCAATTGGATCAGATCGAATCGGATTGAATGCTTCGTAAGAGAAAGAGAGCAAAAAAGTCCAAATATCCATACGTGGGCTTGCAATATAATAATAACACGAGCAAACACATACATCAGGCGATATAATTTAATGTTCGGCGATGATACGAGAAACGACAACACAAATCACAACAACAGCAACAACAACTAACACTAACAATGGCACAATATTGTTGTTGGTGTTGTGCCTTACTTGCTTACTTTTAGCATTGCTCTCTTTGTTTTGGCTTGCTTTGTGTGTGTGTGTGTGTGTGTGTGTGTGTGTGTGTGTGTGTGTGCTTGACATGAAGTAACATTGGCCTCAATGCACACGCACAAACTTGAGCATTGATCGTTCAATTGTTGTTATTCACACATTTCGCAATGCGGCCAATTCGCAGGATTCGACGCGACGACACATTGAATTCACAATGTATTCGCGTTCGCATTCTTAAGCACACGAGTGCAGTCGACTTTATTCGTGCTTCAAATCGTTCGAGTTCGTTCATCGTATGTTGCAAACGGGGCACTGCGTCAAACTAAAGCCAGCAAACGCATCGAATGAAATGTCAAAGCAGATTGTTGCAGTTTCAGTAGCTGTCAAAGGTAGTGCTGATAATTTGGTGACCGAATTTGAGCCGTAATTGAGCTGTTAATCGGCGCAATGTATCCCATGCATCGGTAAGTGCATTACATTGCATTCACTACAACAGTGCACAGTTAACAGTACGAGCAGTGGTAGCCACAAATCCTAATTGTCACACTGTTTTTGTTGTTGTCGTTGATAAAATGTCGATGAATTTTCAACTCTCATTCTGGCATTTCAGCTTTGACAACTGTGCAAACTTTGCCAACTCTGGCAATTCGATTCGTATCGGATCAGATCAGATCGGATCAGTGCAAATTGGATCATCATTGCGATAGGTGAACTCACACACGACTCAATCCAGTACAATTCGATTGATCTGCTCATTCGAACTCAACTGATCTGCTGCCAATTCTTAACGACGACGAGTCTATCGATAAGTCGAGCGGTCGCTCGAGCGGTTGAGCGCTTGCTCGATGGGTCTGTCGGCCGGCCGAGCTGTAGCTGACTATTGAGGCCACGAGGGCCGGATTAGCCAGAGATCGAGCCAAATATATTTTAATCTTGTTTCACGTTCGCTGCTTTATATGGCGCGCGGTATAATGTTGCACCAGCACAACTTGGAAGCAACTTAAACTTGGAAGCCAAATAAACTGTCGTTAGCACTAGACTAACGACAATAAACAATCGTTTTCGTTTTCTTTTTTCATTCTCAGTCTCAATCTCGTCGTTCATCGACGAGAGATTCTTTTTTATTTTGAACTTTAGTTTATGATTGTTGACACACGCGAACGTCGTAATATTGACGTCGCTTGACCAAACAACTGGCTGGAGATAAAGCTTTGGCTTTAAAAGTGTCGTTCAAACTGCCAATTGTTTAAGCCAATTCTTATTAACAGCGTTCGTGCGCTCTCTCGTCTCACAACAAACTTGCAGTTTGCCAATCTGGCAACCTGACAATTTGGAAATGTGGCAATTTTCTGGCTTGGCTGATGTTTAGCACCCAGTGTTGAAGTTCAGGTAAAATATTCGGATAAATTATCGCCGACTGGCGCGAACGAATCTTTAGCGAACGAATGACGCATCAAGAAGTCGTTTGCTTTACAGAATGATTGAATTTCAAATATTCATCGCGGATACTTTGAAAGGCAAGAAGGGCGAGAAATAAGGTCGAGGGGAGAGAAAGCAACGTTCACGAGTCAATGAGCATGCGATCAAAAGGTCACCACATTATCGCTCGCTCATTGAGTTATCGAATGCCAAAATGGCGCTCAATAACTCAATGAGCGTGCGACCAATCAAAACAATGCTGCTCGTTGTCAGCACGTGCTTCCAGTACGTACACGTGCTCTCAATATCAGTCGCACTCTCTTTCTCAATTGAACTCACTCTCTATTGAGTTTTGAATTACTAAACGTGCACGTTGCTGTTGCTGTTGTTGTTGTGGCTGTGGCTGTGAATGTTGATGTGTGAATAGTGTGGCGCAACAATTGTCAACTGGTAACAATTGATCTGAGTTCGCTCATAGTTGAGCGAGCGCTGAGAGCTTTTAGCGTCAATTAAGTGTTTGCACTGAATTGTTGCGCCATTCGCTTCATTGAGCTCTCTAGTACAGTGTGTTGTGTTCGAGTCCAGTCGACACCTCGCTGCTGTAGTTGCTGCTCAATTCGACGACGACGACCAACGCATTGTTGTCATTGTGAGATTGAGCTGCTGCCATTGCCAGATGTTGTCACCAATGGTTGCTCGAGTAGCAAAAAGTTGGCTTGTTTTGGTATCACGTATACACAATCAAAACTAACATTAAAATTAACAACAACAGCAACAACAAAAGCTTCAACGCACCATCTAAGAGTGAGCAGAGTGAAAGAACTTTCGCTCAACCATGCAATTGAATACAACGAACGAACGAAGGAGCAAATGTACGTGTCGATGATATTGCTCATTGTCATTGTTGTTGTTGTTATTATTATTATTATTGTTGTTGTGATTGTCGTGATGTTGCTGTCGTCATTGTGAGTGTGCGTATGTAAACGAGACCAGCAGGAGTCGTTTGTGCGTGAGTGCGTGTACACTAACCAATGATACCAAATGGCCGCTAATAATACCATAATCAAGACCTAAATTGTTCGTCACCTTTCGTAGCTCCTCATGTACAGCGTTGACTGCTCACTTCAATTCACGCTATAGGTTGTGATGAGAGTGAGCGAAACAAGGTGACGATTCAATTTGTGTTGCTCTTGTTTTGCTTTGGCCACAACATTCAACACAATGCATCGAGCAACACAATGCAATGGTATCAGCAACAGATGATGAATGATCACAACATCTGCTCTGCTCTGTTTGACTCAACTCGACTCGGATTGAATAGAATCGAATCGAAATTTTGCGCTCCGTGTTGTTTGTACTATGTTATGTTTATGTTTGCTGAACATTAGTTGTCGTCGTCGTTGTCGTGAATTCGATCTCAATTTCGACACTCGAATGAGATGGCTGTGCTCTGAATATTCGTCTGTCCAGCACGCACTGTCATCCGGTTCTTCTTTCATCACTGGAACGTTGAATATAAATGCCTATAGCTTTCGTTTACTAGTAAGAGCACAGACACACACATGCCAGTTAGTTGTTGGCCATGATTCTCTGACGAACAACCAGACCGCGCTTTCGTTCGTTCACTTTACGCCAAGCAGCAGCAGTAGCAGCAGCCAAAGCAACTTATAGGCAAACGAATCTCATTGGCACACCACTAATCTCAATGAATTGTTTATTTTGCGTGCTTTATGCGACTGACTGTTGCTCTCGTGCTATCACATGTCACAACATTTGTCGATTGAACATTCGCCAGTTGAGTGAGACTGCGCTTGTGGCAGTGGCTCACTTCCGCTTTAACGCTTTCGCGATCGTTCTCTCTCGAGCTGCTACGAGTTGTTTGTGTGTTTCACCCTGCCAATTGGTTGCTGCTGTTGTTCACCGCTCAATAAACATGCACGTAAACAGCAACACGTCATTTGCACCAACATCCATTTCATTGTGTTCTTGTTGCTGTTGCTGTTGCTGCCAATGCTGTTAGAATGTCTAACAGTCTAACAGTTAGGCGTTAATATTGATGTTAATGACAACAAGTGACAACAGAAGGCGCCACCATTCACTCACGGTGATTCCACCTCGGGCATGTCTTGTGTGCGTCTATTAGTGAAATGGAATGGACATTTGAGGCCACGCCCACTCGCGAGCTGCTTGACATTGAAATGAAAGAGCAAGCATGATGGAGCTGAATTTGTAGCCAATACACATTTGTGGTCAATTTGTGAGAACGAGCTACGCATTGAGAGAAAGAGAATAAAACAACGATTGTGTGCGTCTAAATATTCACTCATTCAAATGAATGAGTGAGAAATGCAAAAACACAAAACAATCAAAACGAATTCAACAAGCAAAAAGATGCCATGACATTGGCTGGGCGCACCCTTTGGTGTTCGGTTGAGCTCTCGTTCGGTTATCTCTTGAGTGCTTGTCCATTGCCACTGCATTGTTTGTGCGTGTATGTCATGTGAGAATCAACTAAAAATCAAGTGAGCTCGTCAGAATCGAATGATCGGAATTTTTCCACTTGTGCTGCTAGAAATTTCGTTCTTTCATTCTTTTGTTTTGTTTTGTTTTGTTTTTCTTGTTGTGTTTGTGTGCAAATAACTCTATAAGAACTCTAAAGATATTATTTCAATGATAGCGAGAACTGCGAACTGCGAACTGAAGTGTGTGCGATGACGACAGTGACGACGACAATCGCTGTCACCAACGAATGATCGATCGGTGTCTGCGTGCACGCGTGAGAGAGCGTCCTCTTTCGTGTCGTGTTGTCTCGCCACGCGCACCGTCAAAGATTCGTTCGTTCGTTCGTTCGTT